>CAAKHG010043327.1:0-12826 GCA_901007715.1 Dactylopterus volitans
AGTTGAATCCACGTTTTTTTTTTTTTTTTAACATGATAACTAGCATAACTTTAATTTCTCCTCATACCGAAGAAATTAAATCACTCCCATGACTTATTATCTTCAGCGTCTGCCTGTGCGCGAAAGCTTTTTTTTATGCCGTTGCTGCTCCTCCAACTGGTGGAAAACAGCTCCTGCGTCCGGTTTAAAGAGTCATTTGAGTCTTTTTCACCAACAAATCGCCCGAGACCATCAAAATACCGCACTATGTGATGATGTAAAAGAGTGATGAGATGGCCGCTCAGACACGGCTGCTGATGAATATCTCACCCGCTGTTGCCGTGACAATATGGCCGCCTTTGCCGCACTGCGAGATGGACATGTTCGGCGCGTTAAACACCCAGTATGAGGATTATCGTTCACCATAAAGCGGCAGCGCAGTCATTTGTGTGTCCATAAAGCCAGATTCTGCGGCATACCAGGAGGGGGCGGGGGACACCGGTGGCCCCCCCGCCAGGACCCAGACCTGTGCAAGTGCGGGGGTGACATTAATTACGACCCCCCCCCTCCCTTCATCGATCGCCAAAGATAAGGGTTCCGCTTATCACCTGGTGGGTTCCTCACCGGCGCCGCTCAGGAGCACTCTCACGCTCCTTCATCCCGCCCCCCCCCCCCGACTGTTATGAGTGGACCGCTGAACTCAGATCATCCACTTCCTCTCATGATAAGGGAATCTTATTGTCATCTGATTCATATTCCGTTGAAGTGAGATCCTCATAAATAGAAAAAAAACAACAACAAAAAACCGAGGTGGCCACTTATTAAAAAACATTTTTTTCCCCCACGTTGTTTACATAATGGAGGCTTGCTATATCAGCAGCAGCATAAAGAGCGCCCATCCATCTTTCTTTTCTCCTCCCCCTTTTTTTTTTTTTTTCCACCCCTAATCTCCGCTCTCTCATCTCTCTTTGCAGGAGGAAGAAGGTTAGCCGAAATCTCCGCAGATCAATTAGGGAAAGGGACCTGCCCTTCAGACGGCGGAGGGGGGAGGAGGGAGGGGACGGGAGGAAGAGGAGGAGGAGTGGAAGAAGGGGTGAGAATATATGGGAATATACGGGAAGTATAAGGGAGCGGTGGATGCGATGGAGGGAGAGGAGGAGGGGGAGGACAGGGCAAAAGGGGGGAAGAGGAGATAGGGAAAATAGGATGGATGGAGGGCTGGGAAGGCTGGAGGAAGGCGATGTGACATTTGCATATCGGCGCTTCAGCCCACAGCGGCACACAGGCTAGCCAATCTCGCTAATAAGTCAGCAGCTAGTTGGCTAGTTTCCTGGTCTCCCGGCAGCTCTCTGCCCTAATAGGCCATCGCCATGGGATGAGAGGCATCCATGCTATTAGTATCTGTCAATCTGGCTGAGGGAACCTCCGGATCAGCGGACCTTTGAGGGGGACGGGGGGTAGAGGGGGTGGGGGGTGGGGGGGACTTGGCGGCCCTCCTTAAGCGCAGGATCTCGCGGCCCCTGGAAGCCGCGGAAAGGTACAAACCCCCTGATCTCGGAAGGATCTCCGGTTCAAGGGGAGGGGGATATCGGCAGAGACATCCGAGGAAACCGCTCAGTTGTCTCTCTCCAGTTCGCGAAAGTTTTCCGTGAGACGGTTCCCTGAGAATTCCTTCCTGTCTCCAACCCCGAGCAACAGCGTTTTCTTTTTTTTTGTTTTTTTTTTTCCAAATTGTGAATATTTTGGGAAAAAAATCGACTGTCATCAGACTGAAAGCAGGAGGGGGGGGGGCGCGCGCGTGACGACGCGAGGACGGGAGCGTCCCCATCGCACGACGCCGCCACTCGGGAAGCCGCCTTTGCTGCGGCTCCGTCTGATTGGCCGCCTTCATGTGAATTTTTTTTTCCATGCCCCTTTTTCTTCTTCTTCTTCTTCTTCTTCTCCCCACTTTTCCCTCTCTTCCTCTTCACCTCCTGCAATTGACGTCACTATATATGTGAAGCAAGTATAAAAAATGTTCAGCTGTTTGGAATTTTCAGCTTTTTTCAACGGATTTTCTTCTTATTCTTGAAGGGCAGCAATGAAGCGTTGATTAATAAAGAAGGTGGGGAAAACCATGTATTTTAGACAATATTTTTATGATAATAAAAAAAAAACCACTGGCAACTTTTGAACGAGTCCCCAGAAGTTGAAACCACGGCGTGCGGACGCGACGGCGCTCCTTTAACCTTCCCCCTCAGCTAAACCGACGTCCCCTCTCTCCCCGGACCTCTGAACATTTGTCATTTGACATAAATATTCCGCGCACAATTTTTTTTTGTATTTTTTTTTTTCTGCCTTAACGACGGCGCAGATCCGGCGCCGGCCCGTTCGCTTCCTCCTCGGGCAAAGTGAGGATGACGGCGGGCCGCCTCCACATATATGAACAGAGGGGCATTAAGTTGGGGATAATCATGCTCAGCCACTAATTTAAGGTAATGACAGTATGAGTATGTGAGTGCATACTGTCTCCATCTCACACACACACACACACACACACGCGCGCGCACACACACGCATCCCTCCCTCATGCATTGGTAATGAGGCGTAGGCTTATTGACTGAGGGAGGAGATATGATTATCTCTCCTCCATCCCTCCACCCCCCCACGCACGCTCCCCCCTCCCCTCTCCACATTCTCTCACTCTCTCCCCACCCAGGCCATTCATCAGACGCCGGGGATGAGGCATGTTTGTTACATGTATATTGATTTGCGCTGATTGGAAGAAAGCAGCCGGGCTCATTATGCGCCGCAGGAGGAGGCGCAGACACATGGAGGGCCGCCAGGGGCCGCCCCCCCCGCCCGGGGTCTCCGCAGGGCCCGCATGAGGTCTCCAGCCTGGATGATCCGGACCCGGCTTCCTGCATAGGGAGCCTGGGTCCATTGAGATCAGTCCTCCGGGGAGTCGGGGCAAGAGAAACAGATTCCTGAGGGAATTTTTTCCGACACTAATAACGCTTTGAAAGCAAACATTCCGGCGAAAGTCACTTCCCCTGCTTCCCCCCCATGGCAGTCCGGTTTGAAGGGATGGGGCGAAGACAGAGAGCGCGGCGTCAGGTGGGTGCCGGCAGTTTTCACGCCAAGAAGCAGCCACGAGGGCCGCTCTCCGGGCCTCGCCCCCCCGCGCCGAGGACGCGGCGACGCTGGCAGCGACTCAAACAGACGCGACTCCTGGTTTGAAGTGGAAATCCTCTCTGGAGGCTTGGAAACACTGCCTGGACTGCTAATGGAAAACAAACGGCCGACCCCCCCCCCCCCCCCACCACACGCACACTTCAAAGTCCGCCTCCACTTTGGGGCCGATTTTGAGTTATTGTTGTGGATGATCTGATTATTCAACAATGGTTTTGCTTTTAATGATATTTTAGCACACATAGTCCGGGGGGAAGCACTGATCTGCCTCCCCCGATGCGCCGGAATAGCAGCGTCTTTGTTTTCCCATCCCAGTTCATCAAACAGCAACTCGTGGTCCCGCCTCCCCCCTCCCGCCGCCATCTAAAACCACCGCACACAACAAGTGAGAGTCGTTTGGACACTGGCGCATCGGGGGAACTTAAAAATGTTTCAACATCTCGGCTCTCTCATGACTCGGTTGATGTCATTTGAGCACAGCAGAAGCTAACGGCTAACAGTTACTGATCCTCTTCTTCACATCCTCCATTAACACCCGCTTGGGTCTTCTTTTTTTTTTGCTAGCTTGTTCGCCTGAAGATGTTGCCGCTGAGGGGAGGTTAACCAAGCTACATTAATGCAGGAATGACTGTAAAGATCCTATTTCAAAACGAGAAAAGTTTGCCAAGTGCTGTTTTTAAGCAAATTCTGGAGCGAGTTTTTCCGAGCTGCGACGCCTTTAGCTTGGCTAGCTCGCGGTCCGGCCCACTCGGCCTAAGCGGACCACTGAAGCCGTGGCGTCATTCAGCCAGTTTGTGAGCGGAACTTTCGGCGGTACATTCTCCGGGTTTTTCTAAAGCTTTCGGCCTCTTTGGAATCATATGTTCCGCACTATCGTCCAATGATGCACGCTCCATCTCGCTCATCTGACCCCGCCCTCCCACCCCAAACTGAGGAGGGACGGCCGCACTCGAAACCTATCAAAGCGTCCGCGGCACCACCAGAGCTGCATTTGTTGCCGGCGCCGGGGCTATACGAAGAGCTGGGTCACTTCCACTCGGGCTAATGACTTTGCTGGCAGTGTCACTCTGTGTCTAATGACATCGTTGACACCGACGCTACATATTGTGTCACGGGCCCTCTGGCAATCGCTCAGCAGCTGATGTCCCCGCGCCGCCACCAGGGGCACGCCGCCTGGCACGGCGGACCGGCGCTTTTTGGCAGGCGGCGCGGCAACCCGCTGCTGCCATGGCACAGTTTGCAGGACACATCAATTTGTAAACCCCCCACCCCACCCGACCACCGCCGCCGCCGCCGCCATTGTTGAGAGACGATTTCCCCTCTGGCGCCGATCCAGAGCCCGCTGCTCCGGCTTCATCTGCATATCTTTGTTATCTGGTGCCGGTTCTGACCGGGAGAAAAAGGTAGAGAAGGGAAGATAGACAGAAGGAAGACGAGTCGAGCCACGCCATCTGGGCTCTTCAATGGACATAAATTAAAACTCAAAACCTGTATGGAGAAGAGAGAAGGAGGGAAGGGGGGGTAGAATTGTCAAAAGGCAACAATACTTCTAATCTCTTTCTCCCTGCGTGCAATTTTTAAAAAGGGAGGTGGGGAAGAAAGGCGCTTTAATAATTAGAGGGGTAGAAAGCTCAAACAGATAAAACAATGTCCTCCTCCCTTTTTTTCTTTCCTCCCACCATCGTCTGTAATGACTTCGGCGCTGATGGAGAGAGCTCTTTGAGGATGACATTCAAACGCTGACATTTGAATTATGTCTGTTTATCAGAGGGAGAATGGCCCGCTCGCTTTTGTTGTGCCTCCTTCTGCGTGGCGGCTCGCCGGTTTTTGCAGGTACTCAAGCTGGCGGGTTCATTTTAATCAGGCGCGCGCACACACGCGCACACACACACATACACACATATAATGGCTCGCAGGGATCCTGAAGGGGCAATTTTAGTTTTTTTTTGCAAAAAAAAAAAAAAAGTGCGTAGATGGCGCGGGCTGAAAACTTTAATGGGTTTTATTTCAAGCGTTTACAGCGGCAGGGCCATCAAATTGTTACAACCGACATAAAATCACTCATTGTCACTAATCCCCCGACTGTATTGCCGGTTTATCTGCGTGGCTTGTTCGGGGACAAGCGCGGACGCCGTTTTGGCGGGCTAAAATGCTAAATTCCGTCACAGTCCGCGTTAACCTTCAGGAGGCGTCGCGTGCTCAGAGGGGAGATAAAAAAAAAAAAAAATTTGCACGTGGGAAGATTTATTGTCCATCAGTAAATGGGCTAAAATGCAAAACAAAACCAAAAAAAAAAAAACACAGGAGGGAGTGGGGGTGGTGGTGCTCCGGCGGAGGTGTGGTCCCCTCCTCCGGCTGCTTGTCAAAGTTGGGATCTAAAAATCGGGGCGATCCATCACGGTGGCACGCTGAGAAATTATGGAATTCACTCCCGGGGAAATGTATTCATGGGACGCGCGGGTGTAAGCGGCTGTTTAACAGAGGCGTTCCAGAAGTCAGCAGTAAGCACACGTCTGCAAGGTGTGTTAAACCGCGAGGGGGAAGCGGGGGGGGGGGGGGGGGGGGGGGGGGGTGGAGGGGGGCTCCAATTATCCAGCTCGCCATCTGAGGCTTGTTTGAGCGCCGCAGTCCCACGAACATGCGACACACGAGCAGAAATATTTAAGCAAGATTTGACTGGTAACAGCGACCCTGCCAAAGCCACCGGCAGAGAAGCGCGATTATCCGGCTCTCTCCATGAATTACTGCAAGTTCAGTGAATGCGGAATTTTTTTCGTGGATTTGTGGAATCGACGGTACTTTACGCACATGTATGCAGCAGGCGTGTGTGATTATACTGAGCAGTGCGTCCCTCGGTGAACTGGCAGGTGTGTCATCATGTTATTTTTGACTGTTTTACACCAAACGTTTTTTCCCCAAAAGCTCCATTTTGTTGGATAAACTTCCAGAAGACAGATGATGAAGGAACTGATGAAGTTGATTCCATGATACAACTCCAAAATCACGTGACCCTACATTTCCTGCATTTAATACCTGAAAATGGCCACATCTTCCAACCATGGCATCACATTTGACGCGTGACCAGTCTTGCATGCTGGTGTAAGCCGACAGTAAACACCTACACGGGTGTTTATTACTTTTCAAATCTGGCTTTTTGCATATTTGACCAAGCACATACTTCATTTATTTATTTTTTTTGGAGGACTGCTGATTCACCCTCCTCACGATCTCCTCGCGCTCAAATTTGCCATGTCATGACTCCTCATCCCTCAGTTTCAGCGGCCATAACTGCGTTACACTCGCGTGTTACCTCGAGCAACAACTTCCCCTCCTCGTTATCGGCTAGAACGATCGCCATCACCACCGCCGCCATCGTCCGTCATATTTCTGCAACGACGCAACCAACCAACCCTCCACTTCCCTGTTCATGACAGCGCACACGCTCAGTTTATGTTAAAACATGTTTGTCTGTGTGCCTGGTGGTCATTTTTTTTAAATAATGCACCTCATCTGCACACAGGCTGCTTTGATTTTGAAATCAGTTTTAAAGTCAAGTCTTTTTTTTTTCCCTCATAGTCCAAAATCACCCGTCACATCGCCTCAAATAATTGCAGTTTTTGTGTCTTTTTGTCCCCCGAACACCCAAATTAGATTCCATTCCTCGCATCACCATGACATCACCAGCGTCATTTCCCCCGGAATTGAAACTCCCTTTAAATGACTCGATTTTAATGGGTTTTAACCTGCTTTTGAGCGACAGATTTTCATTTGTAGAGTATCATTATGATTATTATTATTATTACCATCATGTGTGTACACCAAAATGAATGGCTGCAAGCGCGTTTAAGGTTAAAGACGCGTACGCGTACGCGACGCGGCGCATTCGCGTGTTCCACGCGGTCCCGTCCGCGCGGGTTACAGTACACGATGTCACATGAAACAATTTAAAACAAAAGTACTGCTGTACGCATGCATACAAATGATGTCTTTGCATGTGTGTTTTTCACCCGCCTGCGCTGATAGCGCCGCCTCATCATTCACCGCCAGGACTCGTATGCAAATCCTCCCTCTCCCGCGCCTGGACCCTCCCCCCTCCGGTGGACGGGGCTGTATGATCACCATATTGGCATGTGAAAATAATATAGATTGGGGATGTGAAAGGGAGACCAAGTGGAAAATGAGATGATTGCTAAAGTATGTTCCGCCAGATAAACTGAAATTGCATTTGTCTAAGTGCTTGCAGGAGGGAGTCCGCATGAAGGTCTCCGTGTTTGAGCTCCTTAAGGTGGACGGCGATATGCATCGCGCCGGGCACTCGGGATATCGCGCAGGATGTTATTAGCGGCCGCTGTCATCGCAGAGTTGATTTGATTAGCCGTTCCATTCTGCTCTCGCATGGCGAGACGCTCGTCCCGCCGCCGCACCGCCGCACCCCCGCACCCCCCCAACCCCTCCCTACTCGCCGGCCAAGCGGCGTTCGTGCCGTTTTCCCAGCAGGCACCGGGGCCCAGCGTGCTCTGAGTGCCGCCTCATGTTCAGGCCGGCGGGGGAGCCCCGCGAGCCGCTGTAAAGTGGGCAGCAGCTAAAAAACAAATTGGAGGGATGTTTACAGTTCAGCTGGCCGGCGGATTCCAGCCCCCCCGCCCCCCCCCCAGCGTCACGCTGAAGTCTCGTCCGTGTGATGCAGCTCATCGCTGCCTGGCATCGGGGAACCTGCACGGCCACGCTGGGGGCGTGTTACCTCGGAGCCACCGGGGGAGGGGAGGGGGTTGCGGAGACAACATCCTGCAGGTGGATTTGCAGTCAACAAATTCACCGTTTACCGGGAATAAAGTCGCAGGCTTCGGGCTGTTCATCCATCCGTGCGTCCGTCCGTCCATCAGACTCTCAACATCTTGTAAATTGTAATATAAAAATCCAAACGGGAGTTCATTCAAATGTGCAGCAACGCGTCCGCCTGGCTTTGACCGCGCCCTTCTTAGAATTAAGACGCCAGAGGTGGAGGTCACGGTGACCTAAAGAATTTATGCCGATTGTGGCAAAATTCCGCACGTATGAGTGAAAACGCTGAAGCGATGACGCGCGCTCACAAACACGGTTGAGCCCCGAAGTTTTGCATGAAACATTCCTGACCTCTTGCCATGAAATGATTGGGACAATGCGACTTACATCTTCAGCGTGCATCACCGCAAAGCTTCATTGATCGGTCTGGTCAGAGGTGAAAACTGGCATGCATAATGAAGAATGAAGAGAGGAATGTGTCTGGAAACTAAATTATTCCGACGTTGCGGGCAACAGCGTGTGTGTACACAGATGTATGTCTGTGTTTATGAGTTGGCGAGCATGACCGCTCTTCAAAAGTGAAGCAAAAAGATTATGACCCCCCCCCCCCTTCCCAGTGGCTGGCTGCAGTATAAGTCATAAATCATGTCCCCTCCATGTTTGCACATGGGGCAAACTATTACATCATCAAAGACTCATCATATATTCTTTCTTTTTCTTTTTTTTTTTTTGTCAAAGACCGATTCTGTCATTTCGAGTATGTTTTTACCACACTTGTGTGTGTGTTCCGATTTAAAAGGGGGGTGTGATGTCATGATAGACAGCTAAACTGAGAGAATCGCTGGGAGTTCTGGCGTAATTTACGAACGTGTAAATTACACATGTAGGTCGAGAGGATGTGTTTCTAATTTTCTGTATTGGTAATATGCATCAGTAGAAAATTGGAGTTGACATCTTGAGAAGTACTGATCGACGAACGTGGTTTTGGACTGTGAGTGGAATTTGTTGACGCTGTCTTTTAAAGGAAACATTCACCAAATTCTCCTGACTATAATCAAAATGTCAATTTGGCACCATATATCCACGACTAGATAAATAATACAAGAAACAATATACAGCCGATCAGCCAAAACATTATGACCACTGCATGTTTACCATACAATATAATGTAAACACATTTTCATTGGATAATCTTTGGGGCACCCATTATATCCAAATGTAAGATTTGCTCATTCTTATTAAATTGATCCCTGAATTTCCTTCTCTTTTATGTTTCTTTGACAAATTATGGTCAGTATTTTATCCATCTTGCAGCCTAGTTTCACTCTTTTATTACAATTACACACCGATCAGCCACAACATTATGACCACTGCACGTTTAGCATAAAATACAACGCCTGCTTTATATTGAGCTCTTTCTGAATCTGCCTCAGAGAGGTGTTGACATATCTTAACGGCTGTTACTGAGACTCAGTGCTGCTGAACCGCACTGGCTGAGAGGTGTCCCTAATATTTCGGTCATCCCACTCATTTGCATTCGGGTGTAAGAACGCAGCTCAGCAGCATCACAAATGGCCGTCGCGATGACAACCATTAAAACATCACATTTAATAAAAACTCAACCTAAAACGTTATTGCAGGGCTGTTGCGTTGGATTCTGTGGTAAAAAACGCGCAGCGGTCATAATGTTTTGGTTGCCGGTGTGCAGCACAATGGGCTCATGAGGTAGAGCATCCTGACCCGGAGCGGCTCATGAGCATCGACGGCGCCCGCAGTCAAAAAAAAAAGAAAAAAAAAAAAGATTTTTGACGTGCCGACGTGACTGACAGCAGCTTTGTCGTCCAACACATGAGGTCAGGAGTGTCACTTCCAAACAAACACGGCCTCCGCTCGCAGGTTGGGGTCGAGCTCGGCTAAGGTCAAGGCCTCCGTGCAACACCGGGGCTGCCGAGAACACACAACAGCGCCTTTGTTCCGGGAATTCCTGCTTGAGCGAACATGCTTTGGGTTGCGGCTGCTGTTTTCATTTAGTTGTTGCTCCTGGGGCAGTTTTTTTTTTTCCTCCTCTTCTTCTTCTTCTTCTTCTTCTTCTTTCTCTCCCCTCCTCACTCCTCCCTAGATTTCATCGCTCATGCGCCGGGAGATGATTTTGTGAATGAAACCATGCATATCCTCGCTGCCTTTATGATGTTAATGACGAGAAGCGGAGGAACAATGGGCGGGATGAACGCCGGGATTCAAGGGTTACGGCTGTGGGAAAACCGAGGGGGCGCGTGCGAGCGCGCGCTTGCGTCTGTCACCGACGGGTGAAAAACTCATATCTCCAGAACGTCAAGCCAAGAAGAAGAAACAAAAAAAAAAAAGGGACAGAGAGAAAACAAAAAAAAAAAAAAATCCCAGCTCTGCCTTCAGCTTGATGGCAAAATATTTCTGGCATACTGTAATCATTTTCATGAACCGCAGAGAAAACAAATGGTTTTCTAAAGCCAGAGAGGAAATCTGCTGTATTATAAGTGTCTCAGAGAAGGAAATGAGTCTTAATGGGCTGCAACATTTTGCGAGTGACACATATTTGCTTCTTCTTTCAGGCCCGTTTTTTTTTTCTTTTTCTTTTAATTATTATCTTATCCTCAAATAATGTCTCATGAAAAAAAAAAAGAAGAAGAAAAAGTAATGTAACCAATATATGTCACTGTCAACCTTCCCCCGCTTGATTACTGTAAGACAATTATTTATTTATTTATTTATTTTTGCATCAGATGTTTTATGAAACTGAATGTTTAAGTATGCAAATGAGGCAACACCTTAATGAAATGTGTGCTAATTTGCATACATTTCCAATTGAGGAGCCTCAACATTGGATGCGGCCGGCTTCCAAATTCTTGTTTGATTATGTTAACATATTAGAATTGATTTTTTAATCATTATTATTTCAGGGGGGATTCTGGTTATGTCTTTTTTTAAATTTTTTTTTTTAAACACTTTAGAATTACATATACAAACCAAAGATAGATAGATACATAGATAGACAGATAATACTGGCACAATAAAGCATCAACACTTCAAATTCAACAGTTCAGACTCACAAAAATGACCTCTCTGAACTTTATGCTTCAGATTTGCAATTAAAAAACAAAACAAAAGTATCACAAACATCCAAAGTCCGGACTCCCCTCAGGACCCATGCGATTCGACTGCAGCGGCTGCCGGGCAGAACCGGCTGTGGGGGCTCCCATCTGTCCAGCGGGGTCCCGGTGGTCCAGCAGGTCTGAGGGTCCGTCCTGGGCCTTCAGCGGTGTGCGAGTCCCTGTGCTGGTCCTTATAGGAAGCAGCTGGTGAGCTCCAGGTCCTGCAGCTGCGCCCGAACCCACATTCGCTCCCCAGCAGGCTGAGCTGAAAACGCCGCAGCGGATTCACGAAGCATCTGGATGCGCCGAGCTCATGTTGGGAACGTAAACGGCAACTTTAGTTTCGCGCGGCTCGATCTCGCCGCCGCCGCCGGAGGTCGGACATGTTTGGTGACACGTCGCCGTGGAGGTGGTTCCGCGATGCACAGCTGTCAGGGCCTCGCCCAGTTCGGTTGGTTAGGGCGGATTTAAAGATTTAGTTTTGCAAAAATCTGAAATGTCTACAAATTTGTCTGGAAAAGAATCTCAGCTTAAGTAAAACTTCAAATGTTTTCTACGCAATATTTTGAAAATATTTTTTCAGAATATTTTGCAACATCTGTCTAAGTCACAGATTTTTTTTTTTAAAAATGAAAATCCAGGATAACAATTGCTAATAATCTGAGTCAGAAGTTCCTAAAAAAAAAAAATCATGAAACACAGAGAATGATGTGTGTGTGCAAGCATGTATAAGAATCCATGCACCTTAAAGCCCTTTATATCGACCCACTGATGCGTCTGCCTGTGTGTATCAAAGGTCAGAGGTCACCGCCATGCTGCCCTCGTCCGCTGGCTATAGACGTCCCGAACAGCCATCTGTTTAAACCAAACCTTCCTTTTCTCCTCCCGGATTGCGCAGCCGAGGACGTGTCAGCGCACAACAAACGCGTCTGGCGGTGATCCCTTCGCCATGGTAACAACCAACCAGGAGAATTTCTGGGAGAGTGAGGAAGGCAGATACTGAGGGGGAGCTGGCGGGAAGTCAAGAATGCCAGGCGTCCTGGCTGCTCCGGCGCCCCGACAAAGAGGCCGTGACAATTAGGATGAAAAATAAGTCTGCTGCCGGATGTTGTTGTCTGCCGTCTGCCATCCTTCAGGTGCCCTCTGCGAGAACACAGCCGGTCCACCTTAAAACTCGCCACCAAATAAATCCTTGTCTTTCTGCTGCAGAGGAAAGACGGGGGGGATGATGTGAGTAGCGTTTTCACCTAAAAAAAGCTAAATTTCTTATGTTAGTTAATTGTTTTTCAGAAAAAAGGTAAGTTTTTGTCACTTTTATATAGAGTAAAAACAGTATACATACATGCACAGATCCACCATAAGATTATGACCACTGCGTGTTCACCATGGAATATAATTCAACTGTCCGTAATAAATTCTCCCCTCAGGAGGAGTTTTGCGTTGAATTTTATTAAATGTGTGTGAGGGATGTGTTGACATATTTGAATGACTGTTATTGGGGCTGTAGTTTGTGGCGCTGTTGGACTGTGCTGGGTTACACTGAGATGCGTCCCTAATATTTTGGTCACCCGAATGCATGCGAGAGGCATGACCAACACATAAGGGACACAAAATGTAAGCTTATTTTCACTCTTATTCAATTTATACTTCAATTTGCCTTTTTTTTTTGTTTGTTTCTTTAAAAAGTTGAACTTTGACAAATAATGTCCAAATAATGGAATTATTCTATTCATCTTGCAGCCTACCTTCATTATTTTATTCCATTT
>CAAKHG010043329.1:0-16140 GCA_901007715.1 Dactylopterus volitans
ATTTTTATCACTGTCAATGGCGTGCTGCGCCGAAAGGCGTCCGCCGAACGCGGACCGTTAAGACAGACGTCTGCGTCTACTGGCCTGGTTTTTTTTTTTTTTTTTCGAGCGGCGAGCTGGGCGGCCTCTTACTAGCGCAGGTGTTGCTGGGTTTCCTTTTTGCCGAGGGAGTTTCTGGTTTCAGGAAATATGGCCTGTTGGTTAATGTTAGAACTGGGAGAAAAACGTTCCTGGAAGGAAGGTGCCTGAGTCCAACCAAACGGGGTTTGTGTACTGCGTGTTTGTCTCCGGCAGAGAGGGACATGACGCTCGGCATCGGCGTCCTGCCGGGGGTGACGTTCCCCTCCTCCGATCGCCGCTGCGAGCGCTCAAATCTGCGCCCGCGACGTTGACTATACGTCTTGCGGACATATACATTCCTCGTCGTTTTCTCGGCTCGGTCGGACCGTGATCGGCGCGGCTGTTATAACACGGTACTTTCCCAGGTGCCGGGCTCCTTGATGATATCATGTGCTCTTGCACTTATTGTTCTGTTTTCCTTGGTCTTCCGCGCTGCGCCTTTGGTTTTCTGGCTTTTGTTTCGACAAACTTTTTCTCATTTCTGCGCAACGGCGTCGGCGGCCGGGCGGGCCAAGCCAAACTCAGCTGGGGCTGGAGACGGCAACGTCGGTCTCGAATTAGCGCCAGGTGAAATCCCGCATAGCAACCCACCTGAACCCTGGCGAGGGGCTCGCCCCTCTCCTACGTGCACGCCGGGTCACCCGCCGCTTTTTGCAGGACGCGGTCACGCGCGCGCGCATGCAACATTTCAGACGCATTCCGAGCGTATCTTGAACGCCACTTCCCACCTGCCAGAAACACATCGTTAGCTTGCTAGGTGTGATCGTGTTTGTCAAGATGATAAAATGCTCGATGAAAATATTCTGTTGGCAGAGTTATGGTCTACGTGTGCTCTTTGGCTTCAGTAGAGGGCAGCGGTGGGTTGCCGACTCAATTAACCCCCCTAAAAAAACAATGCAATGAGACCTTCTTACTTCCTGTTTTGATCGCCTTATTTTAGCAGGTATTATTTATACCGCGCAGGCTCAGCTGGTTTACTGTGCTGCACGCTGGGTGTGATGCATTTATATGGATAAATAATATACTCGTAAATGTCTGCGTATTTACAGGGCTTCCATACATCCAAAACATGAACATTTCTTTTTCCTTTTTTTTTTCCAGCTCCATAAAATTAATAATGATCTATGATTATAAAAAAATCTGTTTCAACGTACACATGTGGGCGTTCAGGAAAAAGCACAGCAACCGTAACCAACAACAAACTTTTCTTCGCAGGTCCTACTCTTTTTTTTTTTTTTTTTTTTTTTTCTATTTGAGAAACCTATCCTAAAAAATGCATCACATTTCTTCGCTGCTGCAGCTCTGGCAAGTGTGAGGAGCCTTTTTTTTTTTTTTTTTTTTTGTGACGACTGGATTATATATTCATTAAAACCCCATCTATACAGCTCCCCAAACAGGTTGTCAGGCCGAGAGCCAGCGTTCACCGCATCAGTACTTTTACAAGCAGGCCCCCCAGAAACCTCCAGCGAGTCTGTTTTTAGTGGCTCTTACTGCAAATGGAAACACTTAGCTCCCACCATAAATTCCCCCACCCCAACTGATGCCACACTGGATAGACCCCCAGCTGGTCAAAAAAAATTTAAATTCATATGTTAATATCAAATCCTCTCGAAATTTGCTTCGCTGTTGCCACTTTTGGTCAGCTGAGAAGAGGGCCATAAAGAAAAGTAGTAGAAAAAAAAAAAAAATCGCACTAAGGTTGTTGCTCTAGCGTGCAGTGTGTATGTGATTAAAGTTAAGGATACGTCCCCCACAGCCAGCTCCCCTTAGATCTCCCCCCGCACCCCCCCCCTCTACGGTGGGGTTGTCACTGGGGGTCATTTCAGGATAAAAATAGACTTTTTGGGTTACTCATTCTCTGTGGAAAGTAAACAGCCACCAGTTCAGCGGGCCGGTGATCTCGAGAGCAGCACCCAGCGTTCAGTCTGAACGCTTGTTTGCACCGCGGCCAAGGCGATTAAAAGAGACAACGGCGCGTCGCAGGCCCCCGCGGCCATAAAACAGCGATGGTGTGAACACGGTCCGGCGGGGTCAAGCTGAAGACGCCGCGGAAACACACTCCCAACGCGCTTCCGCGTCGACCGCCGAGGCGGTTTGACAAAGCCGCCGAGGGGACCCCTCGCCGAGGGGCTGCCCTTGAAACAAACCCAATTATCGCTCCGGCGAAACGGGTGCGTTTGACCACCTGGTGACGCGATCGCAGCTGACCAAATAGATTGCTGCTGAAGTTCGGCTGCCCCGCTCGGCCGGCCGCGGTGTGACAGCATTGTGTGTTCAGCGAGGGCCGGCGCAACCATAACAAACACAGCTGAATTCTGGGGTTTACATTTCAGCGGGATGACGGCGCACGCAGCGTCTGGCTGTGGGGAAAGTTGCTGGGGGGTGGGGAGGAGGGAGGGGGGCGCGCCCCTGACCCCAGGAGGGAGTTAGTGGGGGTGGGGGGAGGGGCGGGAGCCTCGCCTGGCTCGCTGCCAGCATGGTAAGAACAAGCCTCGACAGTAGGACCTGTGAAGTCATTGTCCAAACGAACCTGTAAGTAAAATGATGTATTAACCGGCGGCTTTTGGGTTTAGCGTCGCGTGCGATGCCGCAGCGATGATGTTTGGGGCCGGTCATCATGATGCCAACCTTTCAATTCCATCCGGAAATCGCGACTATTCAGCAGGAGGTCCGGTTGAATTTAGGAACTGGAAGAGCTTGGAGAGCGAAGACGAGGGGGAAATAGCGCCCGCGTTACACCTCTGCTAAAGATGCTCCCTCGACCCCCAACTTCTTAAGTTATCTTAAATGAAATGGCTCCAAAATGTATTTATTTTTCAGTCAGATCCAGAAGAATCCTGATATCTGGATCAGCTTTCACCATTTAATAGGAGTTGTAGGGGTCATTTATCATATTTTGTGCATCGGGATGATGATCCAGATCACCACCAAAATTAAACGGACTGGCTCTTTGGGACATACTCAAGCTCCCCAAGAAAGAGTCGAGATTTGCTCATCACGTTTTGAGTTTTTCTGCTGACACACAAACACGCCAACGTGGGCAAAAAACATACGACCTCTTTGGCGAAGGTAATGAGGTGAAGCATCTACCACCCTCAGGCCGGCACTTTATGCTTGTCCTGTGTTCTATGATGCAACAATAGGAGTTAAGAATGTTTTTGGTTTTTAGTTTTATTGTTTTTAAAGTGTTAACTGCATGTTTTTATTTTTTCCAATCACATCCAGATGAATCCTGATATCTGGATGAGTTTTCACCATTCGGGAGGAGCTGCTGAGGTAATTCATCATAATTTGTGCATCCAGATGATGATGATGATGCAGATCATCACCAAAATTTAATGGACTGGTTCTTGGGACATACTCAACCTCCCAATGTGGGCAAAATATCAACCTCCTTGGCGAAGGTAATCAGGTGAAACATCTATAATACTCCCGGTCCGGCAGTTTATGTAGGCCTTGCAAAAAAAAAAAAAAAAAAAAAAAACAAGACTTAAAAATGTTTTTGGTTTTATTTTTTGAAAAATAAGAAAAATTTAGTTGACACTTTCAATCAAATCCGTAACAATCCTGATATCTGGATCGGCTTTCACCATTTGGTAGGCGTTATGGGGGTAATTCATCATAACTGGTGCATCCAAGTGATGATCCAGATCATCACCAAAATTGAATGGACTGCTTCTTTGGATACACTCAACAAGCTCTCCAAGAAATGATGAAGATTTGTTGGTAACATTTTGAGTAATTCTGCTGGCAGGCAAACAAGCCAACGTGGGCAAGAAGCGTACAGCCTCCTTGGCGAAGGTAATGAGGTGGAACATCTATAATACTCTCAGTTTGTACATTTATATGTGTGCTGTATTCTGCAAAAATAAAAATAAAAAAGACGTTTTGGAGACGGAAGCTTCACCTAAAGAACAATTCTGGTTGAAGGCTTCCGAGGGCCCATCATCCACCGGCTCCATCCTTCTCCCTTTCTCTCCGTCCGCTGTATCGCTTCCTATTTTTGTGGGTTTATTTCCACAACTGCGCGGAATTTTTGGACAACACCTATTTTGTGGAAACTCCTTCCGCAATCCCGAGCGGCTCGTCCACGCAACCTCAGGGGAGCAGCCAGCAACTATGTAATTGGAGAGGATTGAGTACACACAGCCGGGACCGTGGCCTGGTGAGCTATCGAGACGCTGAAACAAAGACTACCAGATGTTTACCCAGCCCTGCCATATGCGCGCGGGTCGCCGCTCGCATTCGCGAGATGTGTGAGTGGCAGACAGAAGGAGAATGAACCTTTGACCCAGTGTCTATTACAGGTACAGAAAAAAAAAGAAAAAAAAAAAACTGCAACGCCGGTTGACCATGAAGCCAACGCAAAACAATGACGTGTTGCTCTGTTTAGTTTTCCTCTAAAAGGAAATCTAGTGTTCCTCAGGATATCAGTCAGGAATCCCCTTTTACTGATGGAAACCATCGAGCCGTCAAAACAGAGCTCTGTAATTCCGCTGCCTGGTTTCAATTAAAGCATTGAATATCAAAGACAATCACTCCCGTTTTAATGTGCTTCTTTTTTTTTTTTCTCTTTTTTTTTATGCGTTCTCAGTTTATTTTGATGGAAAATTTGTGGGTGGAGCACTTGCTAATTGGTGTGGAAAACTTGCACCTGTGGTAGACCAAATGTTTTGAGAGTCAGAAACATTGGATTTTTGCGTTCTTTTCTTCTTGAGAAGGAGCCCAACTTTGTCCCGAAAACAATTCCAGACGGGAATCTGACGTGGATGATTGTCTGGAACAAAACACTTACACAGTGACTGTGACTTTTCCAAGATTTCACTTCATACCGTAGCTTAATTTGTTACTCATGCAACGTAATTTGTACCATTTAACCTGATCCTGAGATTGAAAACAGTAAGAAAGAAGACAGACCATGAAGCTTTTTTTTTTTTTTCGACTTCAATGACATGCTATCTCATTGTTTAAAAGTCTGATCGTGTACGTTCGAGATGGATTTATGATTGAAATGTTGCACTAATTCAATTCATAGCTGTGTTTTTAACAGAAAAAAATACACATTTGAAACTAGCTGTACCAACGATTTTGTATTTGTTGTGCCTGGATAGGTAGATTAATAAATGAATAGATACACTATAAAACTACCCGATACATAAAAATGAATTCATCAGACTTTTTGTGTATCATCATCTGATATCAATCAACCTCATGTTGGATGCTGGGACGCCGTAGCCGCCATGACAGTTCATGAGCTACTTCGCTGTTTACTGATTTATTTCTGCAGATCTTGTGGCAAATGTCCCGATTTTTGCCAAAGATCAGCAGATTTTTTTGTTGTTGTTTGTTTTTTAGCGTATCTTTTTTTTTTTTCTTCCTGTCACTCTCCAATGTTTCTGTTTCACTGCAGTGACATGGAGAGAGGCCAGAGCCACGACGATGAGTCTGCCTTCTGCATATAAAGGTGCAGAGACAACTGCATGGTGGATGGAATGAAACGCACATTTAAGACGCGTTAAAGTTCTAAAAATGTGGCGTTCGTTTCAGGCTCTTATATTGGGACTATCTGTAGTGTGTGCGCGTGTGTGTGTGTGTGTGTGTGTGTGTGTGGGGAGGAACTATCATGACATTCTTTCCCTTCTGGTGGGAGAGAGGTGGAATCACCGTGTCTATATATATATGTCAAAGTGCGTCACTCCTCCCTCCTCCTCTTCTTTGTGGTTTTCAGGACTAGAGGGAGATCTATAAGCTACTGTAGAGTTCTGTCATTAGTGGGGAGCTTTAATCTCCAAATTATAGAGGCCGATCATTAAACGTTTCTTGCAACGGCAAACAGGAACGCGTACGAGGAGAGTTTCCCTTTTAATGCACAGCTGGCTGACATGTTGCTCATGTGGTCCACCGGCTGCTAAGTGGCTTATGACCGATATGAGCTTATTAAACCCACGACGAACAGCCAGAAATCATAATGTCGTTTGCTTCATCTGTTCAGCAGTCAAAGAAAAACTCACCTCATCCTCCACATGGTCATTTCTGGTAGCTGTCATGACCTTAAAAAAAACACAAAAAAAACAAACAACAACAACATGAGAAATATTGATTTTCTGAGGTTTTCTTATCAAGGTTGAACTTGGACTGAGCGCCCTGTATATGCTGTGGTGCCACTGCGATAAGTGATATAGGGCAGGCATCTGTTTACAAAAGGTGGAAACAGAAAGCTTCTGTTTCATTGTGTTCAAACGCGTCCTGCTCACCGTCGGTGGCACCGAGCGGCTCCTCAAAAACAGATAGATAGATAAACAGATGCACAAATATCAGCGTTATTGGGCAAATTTGTGCACGCAGACGAGGACTTTGGCTCCAGATTGAACTTCGCTCACGCCGTACAAGAATTTAACATTAAATACTGGAAAAAAATAAACTACAAAAGAGAAACTAGAACTAATACGTAAAATTCTCCGTGTCAAAATGTGGAATACAGGTCCGTGGACTGGTGCAAATACAATTCTAAAGGTCTGTGGTATAGTGCAAGCTGAAGGAGTGCAAGGAGTTCGGATAATAAATAAATAAAGCACAGTGAGTCTTACTCATGGGGGGAAATATCAGGACCTTTACTTTGACACCAAATGTTTAAAAAAAAAATCATTTTTCTTGGGGATACACTAATGTTACAGGAATGGGAATGGGGTCAGAGAGGTCCTTTTGTATTAATGCTATCAAGCTAGCGGCTTCCAGGTGGCAACATATCAGCAGTTGGGAAGCAAAAGGCTGGGGGTTCAGGTGGGTGGGGGCGGCATCCCCGTCACTCTTTGTCTCACTCGCTGCACCAAATCCTTCGAAGAAAAGTTACTGCCGGCGGTTAAAGTCGGCCTCCGCCTCTTGGACGCGCATCAATGGCAGGGCGGCGCGGGTGAATTACGGCGCCCTCGCCGCGCCGCCGGTGATTGTGCCATCGAATATGCTTTTACGATCTTTGATTTAAGTAAGTTTGTCAAAATACAACCCCAATTAAGTAGCCCAGCCCTATATGCATATTGTCAGGGAGCAATAATACCCAAGATGGTTCTCTTTTTTATACTAGAGTAAATCGTTTTTTCTGAATTCAGAGAAACTCATGGATAAAGGAGGTGGGAAAAAAAAAAATCAACAATACATCACCCTGAAACGGGGGGGAAAAAATAATAATTTAAAGTTTGTTTTGTATCATGATACAGAGGATATACTGTTCATGGCGTGCCGTGATTTAACTCATTCTTATAGATCTCCAATGAGCGAAAGACCAGAGAGTTTTTGGTGGCGCGCCTCCTCGCTCACGCCCAGCGCCGACAGCTTCCCCCCCGCTTGATTTACATCGCTCTAACATTTCACACTGTATTAGGCCCGAAATTTACGAGTTTGGTGCTCGCGCTTTGTTTTCCGGGGGAGATATGACGGGCCTCCGAGAGAAGAATGAAAAGTAAATTTAGTGTTTGTTTGCTCAGTTGCGCAATCGCTCAGCAGCCAGAAGGGGCCACCAGGATCCTCGGCGCACAGGCGAGAGCGGGACACGCCCCTCCATGACGACATGAGAACCCGCCGCCGAGGCGATACCGAAGCCGAGCACCTTATCAATTACATCACCCCCGTCGCGGCGAGCGGGCCGGCACGGACGTCAGCGGTTTGCGTAAGCCGTCGATTGGGCCGCGAGAAAATCGCTTAACTTTGTTGTCGGCTTCGCACGACATCCGAACCGTCTTGGACGGCTTTGCCATAATATTTCTCTTCGTGGCTGTAGACCCCTATTAACCTCCCGGAATGATTGTTTGAGTTTCATATACCCACTGTGCAGTATTATTACAACTTTTTCCAGGTGTCAAATAAAGTTATTTAATCACTTCATTTTTCGGAGAGTCGTAAGCTGTGAATTTGGCTTCTTCTTTTAATTTTTTATTTGTTTTGCTATGTTTTTCCATACGCGCACACCTGCTCTTGATACGTTCTCCTGGAGGTCTTCGGGGAGGTAATAACCGCCATCGATTATGCGAAATCGTGGGATGCGTCCTGACGTGTTTTTTTTTTTCTTTCTTTCTTTTACAGTCCATTGAAAAGGTATTGAAAAGCGGAGAGGCCGTAAATTAGCGCTCAGCGATGACACCATGTCTGGAATTATTATTACCCTCATATGTCAGTTCGCACATCGCTCCCCAATAACAAGCGGACTCTCATTGTCTTGCACATCATTTAGAGTGACCGCTACGCATCATAATTTACTCCCACCCCCCCCGAAATAAATTTTATCCGTTTGAGTCACAGCCAGCGTGTCTTTCCCTCTCAGCGATCGAGGGATCCGCTCCATTATGCGCTCGTGAAGCAGCTCAAAGGACGGCCCTTCCTCTTACGGGTGTTTGGGGGTGATCAAGTATCTGCTCTCCGGCTTCAACCCCTCGAACCGAAGCGACGCCGGGGGAATATTTCTCGGCCGCGGCCGAGCCGTAATTTTGCAACCGACGAGCGGAGATGGTGACCTCTTGTGATTCAGGCTTACGCTGCAGCTTACACAAGGCTGCCACGCCAGAGTCAGGGGGGACGCTGGTTTTTACAGGCCCACCCGCAAACAGAACGCAGCTATTTCCTCTCCATAAATCAAAACGGACATGCTCTGTCTGGGGGCCTTCAATAGGAACTCAGCATGTTCATTTTTAACTGAGAAGAGCCTGAAATGGACTTCTTCTTCTTCTTTTTTTTTTTTTTTTCTCTTTTGGTGCTGTGCGGTCGAGGATTTGGCTCCGCGCGTCTGGGCGCCGTACGCACAGCATCCATGTTTACTTATTTTTCCCATACGAGACGACGCGTGTGCGATCGGAGGGCTGCAGTGCAACAGAGAATGCAAGGCACGCCTGGAAATGCTCTCCTGCAAAGGGTTGAGGGGGGAAAAAAAAAAAAAAAGTATTGAAAGTAACAAATGCCAATTCAAACAGGAGAGGCTTTTAAAGAGACGAAACAGTGGGAGGATTTGGAGTGGAATGAATTTCAGTAGAAAGTAGGACAGCATGGAGAAATAATCGATGTAGTAGGTGATTCCAGATTGGAGGACATCAGACACCGGCGGCGCTGATGGAGGCTACTGTGAGACCCCGTCGACGACCTCTGAGCGTGAGGCTGATTGGAGGGGGGCCTAGCATCCACGGCTGAGGTGGCGAAGGGGAGGAGGTAGGGTGATGAAACGACAACGGACAACAGCAGAGAAAGAGAGAGCGTGCGCGCGCGCAAGAGAGAGAAAAACACTTAAAAGTATGCCGGCTAACGCGTGATTGGCTGGGGGGGGGTAACGTGACACGCCGTAATTGGAGGAAGAGGAGATGAAAGGGATTAGGGGAAAGTGCTGGCGACTCAAAGCGCACGTCGAGTCTTCCTGACCGAACTTTCGCTAAGCCCCATAAAATAAATTGTAGGATCTTGATCTTAAACAGGCCGAAGAGATTATGGAGACATGTAAGCAGCAATTTTACCTTAAAATAACAACCATGGACTCGTGCTGATGGGGCGCTGACGCAGAGGACGGGCAGGTCCGGCGTTCCAACTCCGAACCGCAGACGACTGTTCTGGCACTTTTTAACCTGGAGCTATTAGCCGCTCAGTCGGTGTAGCTGCTAGCAACTGCGCTTCATCGCACGGTCCAAGTCTCGATGGTCGGGCGGTGATGAGATCAACCAGGAGCACAAAGGATGCAGCCGGCAGTCTTCTAAAATTCACGTCGCGCATTCGTCCTCTGCCCTCGCTCTTGTGGTAGCACCATTATTAGCTTATCGAAGGATTTAAACGTCTCTAAACTTGACTGTCACTTGTGTCAGCACAGGCTGACGAGCAAAACTACTTTTTAACCCGCAGCGATGACCTCTGCCAGCAAAAGTGAGACGTTTGCCACTGTTGGTTTGTTTGTCTGTTTTTTTTGTTGTTTTTTTTTAATGTATTTTTTGTCAGGTTTGTCTACAGGAGCAAGATTTCGCTGACTGAGATGTTGGGTGTGTTTGCATGCTGCTATGCCCGCCTCCCGTTTGGTAAGTTCACGAACAGGTGGTTTTTTTTTAAAGCTTTCTAAAAATTCTGATGAACAACGCCAATTGCGAAGATTTTAAGCGAAGAGAATGCTAAAAACAGGTCGTGGAAACAACGGGTGAGGGCTAAACAAATGACAATACCGATGATGCAGTTATCAGCCGTAACTTTATGACCACTGCACGTTTACCATTGAATATAACGCAACAGCGCTGTGATAAACTCTCCCTTTAAGAGGAGTTTTATGTGGAATTTGTATTGAATCTGTTTGAGAGAGGTGTTGACACATTTCAAAGATTGTTATTGGGACTGGGAGGTGTCCCTAATAGTTTGTCACATTAATGCATATGAGTGGGGTGGCCATAATATTAGGGACACATGTCCGTGTAACTCAATGCAGTTCAACAGCATCACAAATTACAATCCCAATAACAATCACTAAAATGTGTCAACACCTCTCTCAAACAGATTCAATAAAAAAATAAAAATAAAAATCCACATAAAACTCCTCCTGAAGGGAGAATTTATTGCAAGGCCGTTGCATTGTATTCTATGGTAAACAGGTCATAATGTTATGGCTGATCGATGGAGGTTTATGAGGTTTTCGGAATGTGTCTGTCATTGGGCCAGAGCATAATGCGTTGGAGCAAATATATAAATAAAGTATTAATGGTCTCACTGCCATAGCTTGGGCTGCTCATAACTGTCTAATAATTTGAGACTTTACCATACGCAGTGGTTTCAGATCTCTTGCGGTGATGCTCGTGACTTTATAGAACACAGATGTCTCCCTCATTCCTGCCTTTCCCAATCAAGTTGTTCGCAGCGTTTTCACATGTTGACACGGGCCTAGTTTATAGGTAGAAGGCCCGATCATGCATCCGAAGATCAGAAACAGACTTTTGATAGCCGAGCCGGATGACATCACGACTCAGACAAACGTCTCTTTGGGCATGTCTGGTCATTAATATTAGTTACACTTCGCAAAATTTTCCAGTTCGGTGTGCGCCTGTGCTTTGACATATCTAGATTTCTCCTCCCATCACGAGAAAACAATCACTGCAATTTTCCTTGTAATGAGATTCCCTGCAGGGACCAGGGGTTACGGAACACACATACAGACAAGTCACGACATGACTCACCCCGCCAAACAACGTCTACAAATATGCGCCTGATGTCAATGACACTATGTCTCAGATACTAAAAGTGTTCACATCCCTGAGAAAATATCAGGGACGGTGATTACACATTTCCTCTGAGATATGAAAATTTCTTAAAAATCTGTTTTAGACATACTGGCAGCGACGCGTCCTTGAATTAAAAGGGAGTGGAGAAATCCGTTGCCACTCAGAGTTAAGCGTCGGGAATCAATCCCCATTGCGCGCCCCCCCTCCTTTTTTGTGTTGGTGTTTGATGGAAAAGAAGGGGGGAAAAAAAAAAAAAAACGTCAGTTGATGGCAAATCATATTCTCAATGTAAACCCACAGGAGGATGTCCTGGAACAATTCAGCCAAAGTGTCTGGCTGAGACTCCGCAGAGCTGCAAGTGTGGGTAATTGGTGGAGCAGGAGAGGAATGACCTGAAGTTTAGACTCAGGCAGTTAGGAGACCTTGGAGACACACTTGATCACAAAGCTGTCCCTCACATGATTGCGCTCTCGGAAACCTCCGCTCGCATGCTCTGCCACTGAGGAAGTCATATGGCGCCTGTGCAATGACAGCATGCCGCCTTATGGGATGTAGGCGCGGTAATCGTTTCTTTATTAATGAAGAGCGCTTGGAAAAATTACAGCTCCGGTTCCGTCATTTTTTTTTTTGTTCATGGCTCCCCCGGTGCCCCCGCGAGCGCATGTTCAGCACCAGGGATAGTGGAGGAACATCCGGCCCGAAAAAAAGGGAGCCAACCGAGTCCTCCGAGCGAAGTTCATACACCCATCAGCCGCGGCATTAAATCCACCACATTAAAACCGCATGCAGGTTTTTTTTTGTGTTATACAACAACCCGTCCATAAATCCTCTCTTTTTTAAATAACGCAGACTTCAGTTTTTATTGCACTTGTTTGAGAGAGGCGTTTATTTCCCAGACTGTAATCCGTGGCGCTTTGCGACGGCACACATTGAGGGGGATCCAAATGTTGGGGCTGCGGGGCTGTTGTATCGTACGAATCGTGATGTCCAATCAGCGCGTCGGAAACTGACGGCAGTCCGCGTGAGGCTCCCACGGATGCGTGGTGGCGTCCCGCGCGATGCCGTCGAGAGCCGAATCCAGACGCCCGGACTCCTCCTGTTTTGATTTGGTCAATGTACAGCACCAGTGAGGCTGTAAGTGCGGGGGAGCTCCCCATTGATCAGCAGTGGAACGGAGTCCAGGTTCAGCCAGCTGGGCCTGTTAGCTGGGGAAGCCGTGTTCCTCGCGGTGAGGTAATACCTCAGACATCTCCAGGAGGTTCTAATTATGCCAGAACAAGTCAATGTCTGGCTGCTTTTGGCCGCGGGAACAGCCAACCCCAGCCATCCCCGTATGCGAGACGTGGAGGCCAGGGAGAATGCCCTCGTAGCGCCGTCAAGCTCGCGCGCAAGTGCAGGAGCGGCCTCATCCTGCATTACATCCTGAAATGTTCTGGAGATCATGTTTTAGTCCTGTCCATCAGGTAGATTGCTGTAAACTTTTTAACCCCTGAGTAGTCAGTGGCGGGTCCGTGAGCCCTCGAGGGGAAAAGAAAACGCCGTAACGTGTTTATGCTTCGGTTACTTGAATTGAGGGTTCTTTAAGTCTCCAAAATGCCTTCTCTTTTCTTTTTGAACCATTTTCTGTGGCATAGACTTCTAATATGAACTTAAGTAGTTGCAAGCATCTGTTTGCAAAAACAAAAAGAAAAGAAAAAAGAAAGAATATAACAACAATAACAACAACAACTCTCCCACCCTTGTTTTAATCAGTGCCAGTGTTACTCACAGTGATTCCGAGTGAAGGACAAAACAAACAAGAAAAAGCAAACAGAGCAAACACGCATGCACCATGCAAAAAGCTCTAGAACTGCTTTCAATTATTATTTGGGGGAGGCTTTAAAGGCCAATTTTCCAGGAATCGTAAAGGGTTAATCTTGGAGTCGGTCAAGTCAAGTGGCATTTGATTTTCCCATAATTCGATAACCTTTTTTTTTGTTGTTGTTTTTTCTTAAGCAAGAAATGTACTCTTTCAGACCTTTTAACCTTTGACCGTCCCGCAACACAAGGTGGTGCTACTGTATCTCCCTGCTCGGTTTCCTTGCCGTATCAAAGCAGCCAAAACAGGCGCGCGGGCTAAAGGGCAGAGTTTAAGGTCAGGAATGTTTTATGAACTCAGTCACCATGCAGATTTCCTGTTCGAGAGGGGTGATTAAAGAATGTCGCCCCGCGCTCGGGCTCCACCGCCTGAAGAGTCGCGCCTTCCCGATAGTTACAGCAACATCGTTTTCCCCTGAGTTCATTCACTCATCTTTCATCCTCACCCACCTCGGCGCTTTGACTCGTAAAGGCATGAAAAATGTTTCTTTTTTTTTTTTTTTTTTTTTTTTTCTTTTTCATAACTGAACTGATATTTCCTTCCCCGGGACAAAATGAAAGGCTTGTCAACCATGCCCGGTCTTAAAATAAGATGGTAATAAGAGCAAAACTGCCGTTTGCAGCGAAACCCTTGATTTGTGCAAGCTGTAAACTGTAAGTTGACAGTGATTAACACAAAAACATTCGCTGCCATGGTGACCGATCGGCACACTGCGCAACAGAGAATGCCTGCGTTACGGCGCAGACGTGCCTGGCAATTATCTTCAATCAGTTTTAATTGGGCCAGCGCGAATGACTATCATCCCGCTCGGATGCGCCGTCCTCGGGTGAAACGTTTGGTGCGAGGCGCTCTCATCCAGCGGCGCCGCCGTTGACGTCGCGCACGCGCACGCCGGACGTCAACAACACGCGCCCACGTAAACAACGGGGGCCGCCACCCGCGCCGCCGCCCCCCCCCAGCACGCACGTGCTCGCTCGGCGGTGGCCGCAAATGCGATCTCCAGGTTGGATTGCACGCACGGCAGAGCGGCCTCGGCTCTCATCATTACCGCGCTACAGGGCGGCAGAGAAATCCCTCTGTAGTCCCACCACAGAAATAGAGTGGTGACAGTTTAATGGTCTCAGTGCTTAGAGCGCCACACCCTCGCCACTCTATATCAAAGACCCCACTCCCACCGCCGGCGCGTGACGTCAGGTGCTCGAACCTGCGCTGCAAAACCTTCTCTGGGATTTCAATCTACAAAGGAGTTAAAAGAAAAAGAAAAAAAAAATTCCCATTTTTAAGCAATGGCATTGCCGTGCGTGACTGCGAATGGAAATTTTGCAGCCCTCTATCAATGTCAGGACATCTAACGCTAACATTTACCTTTCATTTATTTATGCTAATCAGGAACAACTGGATTTTTTTTTTCTTCATCAAAACAAAAAAAAAAAAAAAAGGTTATGCAATTTGATATGTCTGAATGATTAAAAGCTGGAAGGACATGTTAAATGTTATCATGCTTTGGGAATTCTTTCTCTCCTGGGACGTGAGGCTCATTCCATTGTAATGATTTCCCTACGCCTGCCTCTGTCCCTGACATTCACTCTGAATATTCATTAATTTTCCCCTTCGAGGCTTTTCCAAATAATATGACTATTTTTTTCCCGTGCACCCAGTGAGCCATCCATATGGACAATTACAACCCACAGACTTTCTGTCTCTCTAAGCCCCATATTCCACAGCATGGAGACCTAGTTGAGACAACTGTTGAAATGTTGCTGGAGCCTCGGCGGCGGTCTCTGTGGCCTGACAGTATTTTGTGTGAGACAGTCCAGATGGTATCCCACACTTTGAGCTGTCCTAATGACCGGCAGTATCACCAGACCCATGAGTGAAAACCTCTGATGTGACAGCGAGAGAGGGAACATCATTAATAAAGCTAATGATGCAGAAGGGTGCCCTAATGGGTGTCTGGAAACCGGATCCTCGCCGCCGTGCGTGTTTTTGAACTTGAATAACCACAATAAACACATGTCAGCCGGCTCTGCCAAAGAGGAGTCAGTGAATCTAAATTTGATTGATGGTCATGAAACTGATTTGACAGTGATGGAAACAAATGATACGGTTTCATTTGCCATTTGTGCAAATGAGGCATTAGCTTGCGCAAACAAGAACAAGTCTGAAATTAAATAAGGAGGGGCTCCGGGGGAATGTTTCGGCTTCAAGACGCCAGGACAAAGGAACGGAAAACTAGTTGTTATGGACGAAATCTAAATCCGCCCATGCCAGGGTCTCCTAAAAGGTGCCCTGTGGTGTGTTTTTTTTTTTTGACCACCGGATGAGCCGTGGCGCCGTGATTGCGCCAGCGCGCGCGCGTGAATTTCTGTTTCGCGCAGAGAAACACAGCGACGCGCCGGCGAAGGCCGGAAAGACAAAGACAGGGAAGCAAACGGTGTTGGAAGGAAAAGCTTTCATCACGCTTGTTAGGTCCTCGCGATGCAGCTCGACTGAGTCGCGCTGAAATTTAAACAGAAACTCTACTGACAACGAAATCTCACAGGGCACCTTCAAGCCTTCTTTTTCGGTCCTACTGAAGAACACTTCGGTTCCAGGTTCCACTCAGTCCTTCACACCACCCTTTTCAACTGGAAACAACTGGAACATCGAAAAGATGTCACGCAGTCGCTCGCTGCAGCAGCCGACTGATATCAGCCGTTTCGCTTTGCGCGGCGCGACCCCGTCTCCTAAAAATGATGTTCCTTTGCAGCTAAACTGAACTGTCAGTTCCGTTTTGAGTGGAAACATATCTTCTTGTGGCTTACTATGAACACAAACGTATTAGCTTTGCACTTGGATTATATTTGTGAGGTATCCATGAGAATATTGATGAGAAATGTGTTGTGATGAGGCAGAAGCATCCTCTGATTTGATAAAAATAAAAAAAAAAAACAATAAAAA
>CAAKHG010043331.1:0-13143 GCA_901007715.1 Dactylopterus volitans
ATTGTTGGGGTTGTGTGACGTACTGTTCCAATGTAACTTTCTTTGTCTGCGTCAAATGTAGCAGTGGCTGCATGACTCGCACAGTGAGGTGGAAATACACTGAACGTACCAGGAGGTTTTTTTTTTTTTTCTATATCTTTCTGCCCCCATTGAAATTGTTGTGGTGGTGTTGAGGGTCTTGACTCCCAGCTGCTCTCAGGTCAGCTTTTAGCCACATTGATGTCCCTTGGCAAGTTGACAGTGTTGGCCCCCCTCTGGTCCAAAGTCCTGTCTGTGCCTGTGGTCACCACGGTGAAATACACATGCTGGTAGTTGATGCATGGGGCAACACTGATTCATAAATCATGGACTGCTAGGAACAAATTTATGCTGTCCCAAAGGGAGGCTTTCTGGGGTGACATTTTTTACAAGTCACTAATCCGCATGTTTGGGTAAATAACTGGATATCATTATGGTTCTTTGTGGTTTCAGAGGACATTTCGTATCGAGGGAATCTAACCAACAAAGAAAATAAAAAGAGGATTGGCAGGACATGCTGTTTCTTTGTGACTCGCATCCTTCTCACACAAGCTTTGAAGCTTACTGGATTTGAAAGTGAAAGTGGAATGTGCTTTCTCAGTGTATTTTACTGTTTCAAGACAATATATAAACTGATTGTAGTCATTCATTTGTATCCGGTGTTCCTAAAAAGTGCATAAAATAGTTATTTAATCGAAAACCAGAGGGATGGCACACATTAACACATTAAAGCTGTTTCATATCTACACGTTCTCACATATTTTATGTAGCTTTATATTATGATTGAAAATGTGTCTGGAGCCTTTTTTTTTCATATATGCGAGTTGGGAAAAGCCCTTCAGGTTCTCTGTACGTCAATGTGGAACTCAAGTACAGAACAAAAATAGCTGCTGGCATTGATTCTCAGATGATTTGATGGTTGCTCAAAGTCTCAGTTTATTTTAACATAAGCTCAAACCCTACCTTTTTAGAATGCAGTGTGAAGAGGTATTTTATTTTATCAAATAAAAGTCCTCCACGTGTCTTCATGTCTGACCTGCAGTGGGTTAGAAGCAGTGCGTGCTATCTGCATGATTCTGTTGATTTGCTGATTCTTATCCCTTGTTTTTTGTACTTGCAAGATGGATAATTAGGTTTCGTGGTTACAAGGTTTGCTGTGGTTTCTATTTTGTTTATGTAGCCCAAAGAGTTCATACAGTTTCCATTACCTTGTGTTTCCAGCTTGTAGGATGAACCTCTCAGTATCCACTGTGAAAACCGATTAGCTTCTGACCTGCAGTCATTAGAATCTCCTGTAATTTTATTGATGAGATGTGATATATAGTTGAACGCCTGCCTGTGTGTTTTACTTTGATAATCGACCTGATTCACTTTGCTGTCCCTGCTTTGGTTTCCTTTTATGCTTTATCTGCTCTGTGTCGCTTGATGAGGTTCCGTCAGAAATAGACTGCGGCGAGCCACTTCTGAGATACGTTGTGGCGCTTTTGGGGACAATACAATCATTGTCTAGAATGGCCACCATTGCCTCTGGCAGTTGCGCTGCCGCTGGCCCCAGTGGAAACCAGTGGTGAATCTGCCGTGGCTACACAAATGCCTAACGATTTTTAAATTGCAAGTTAATGGTTATACATAGACAGGTATGGTTCCGTGTTGCTCGAGGCAGATTTAGAGCGTCTGCATTATTGATGTGGCGCTGACACTGTCAAAGACTAAATTATTGATATATGACGTCTGCAAATAAAGTCTTTACTGTCACCACAAGCTCAGCAGTTGCAAAATACACCTGCATTTAACCAAAGTACCTTCTAATGCTACGGTAAAAGAATATGGGATATTCAATAGGAGTAACAGAGGAGACAAAATGATTGATTGACTGACTGATTAATGGATGATTTTTTTGTGTTACTTAAAGTATTTAAGCTCATAGCCATAATGCTTCAGCTGTCACATTTACCTAATGTAGATAATAGCTGATCATTGGGATTTTATAGGGGTTTAAGTGGCATCATTCAAAGAGAAAATGCATAGGCGGTTCTTCTTTGACGATGCGCATTATGCGATGATAAGAGGCTGGCCCACGGCTACTGAAGACGCGTCATCTCCTCGGGGCTATAGTTACTCACCGCTTTTGTCTGAGATGTGAGCCCATCTGTTCTATAAAGAAAGTTTGTGCCTGTTTTTTGAACATGAAAAACAATATCCCTGGCTGAGCCGTGAATGTCTCATTTTCCCCTTCTCTTTCTGTCTTGTAGATGTTCCCCCTGCTGAGCAGGAGAAGCTGTTCATCCAGAAGTTGCGGCAGTGCTGCGTCCTCTTCGATTTTGTCTCCGACCCACTGAGTGACCTGAAATGGAAGGAGGTGAAACGGGCGGCGCTGAGCGAGATGGTGGAGTACATCACCCACAACAGGAATGTCATCACCGAACCCATCTACCCAGAGGTGGTTCACGTGGTCAGTGTTAAAACGATGGCGCAGATGATCCACACACCTGTTAAATTAGTGCTTTTCCAGTCACTGATGGCTGGAAAGAGCCAACATTGCTTATCTCCAGCTTCTATGTTAACATAGAAGTAAATATAGTTTTGGATCAGCAGAAAAGCTCGATCCTGTCATCTCATAATGGGCCATTTGTTGTGTTTACCGGACGTTTTAACTCGACAGTGAAGGTTTTACCCATATGAGGCCACTAAATCTTGGTCTCATCTGTCATGTCCACCTCTGCAGACCTGAGCCTGTTCTACCAAGTCAGGCTATGGTCATTGAGCTCCTACTGTATATTTATTAGCTGAGGTCCTGGATGGTGCCAGGTTCCCTTTCTCGGGGTAAATTAAAAAGCCTTTGATGATAATCAAAGCTGTGCGTCATTGCCACATGGTAAACTGCAGGTGATCAAGGTGCAAATTTACCACCCCAGCCCTCACCCGCCCCCAATGGCTTCATTTGATCAATGCAGCATAAAATGCAACAGTGCTACCAAATCAGCATGAAAATATTCTTATTCCTGGCAGCTCGTTTCCCCTTCCCCCTTTAAAGACAATGACTCTTTGAAGTCTGTCGGCGGTTTTCATCATCAAAGTGTGCCGATTGACAAACTCCTTCATCGCCATAAAGAGCTTATTCTTATGTTAAGACTTAACACAGAATGTTTGATGCATGAGACATGTCTCGGTGTCGAAGCCTTAGAACAATATTATGGCAGATGTTTGGATGACAGCGGTCAGTCCATTTGTCCCATTCTCTGAGGGGGTAGACGGGGTTTCTACTGAGAATACAGTACAAACATGATGGTGGTGGTGGTGTGGGTGTGTTTGCAGCTCTGATTGGCTACCCTCTGGAGGGCTGTCTGATCGTGCAGTCTGGAGAAACAGATGGAGCCTTCCCAGTCAGAGGATTGGCATTGCCAGGGAAACGGGCCGCAATCACAGAGCCACCAATTTTCCAAAATGTCCATTCATTCTTTTTCATAAAGGAAACTTCTCCCATGCATTTCTCCTCAGCACAGTTCTGGTCCATGTATGGAACTCTGAGAGTGAGGCTCATCTTTCAGTGTACGAGCAACTCCCTAACACATCTGGAGTATAACATCGAGGCCATAGAACACTTCAATTTTTTTTTTCTTTTAAAAGTGGTTTAGCAGTAAAATAGCCACTGAATGTGATTATTTTGGCAGTTTTGATTTAGTCTGAGCTGCCTGACAACATGATGAGGTGTTTATTTCCCCATATTCTTTTGATTCCTAGTGGTAATATTGTGGGATTGGTAAACAACTTTGTTTGCTTGTTGAAGATGTTGGTTGATGGATGTTTTTGAAACAAATTTTGGTCATCAAAGTGATAGAATGGACAAATGCTACAGCCGTAGTCAGCGGGCACATTTGTGTGCTGCTCAATGCACAGTGAGGGTAAAGTACGGGTCCAGAATGCTTAGTCAAAGAGTAGCCAGACTGAAGATGTTTGACACCAGGGGGGTTGATTAATGATGACTGAGAATTATCCACAACATTGTTGTTTTTCTCAGCTGGCTTCATTTTTATTTATTTTTTTGCTCGTCATCCTGTCTTCATCGATCTTGACTATAAACCAATCGGCCATAGCCTTAAAACCACTGCACCTCTACCCTCCAAATATCTGCCATAATATTATTCTGTACTGGCTTATACTGGCAAGGTGTGCCTAATATATTGGTCATCCCACTCATGTTCATCAGGGTGACAAAATATTAGAGACACCCCTCAATATAACTCAGTACGGCTCAACAGCATTACACAATTACAGTCCCAATAACAATCATTGAACTATGTCAGCACCTCTCTCAAACAAATACAATAGGAATTCTGCAAAACTCCTCCTGAAAGATTTTTTTTTTGCAGGGGTGTTGCATCATAGTCTTTGGTAAACATACAGGGGTCATAATGTTGAGGCTGATCGATGCTGAACTCAATACTACACCGACATTGTTATTTGATGTCATGGTAACAACAACAGAGATACTAAGGTTTGGATCTTAAGTTAAAGTCAATGCAGATTGCTTGAATGTGCCTGTTACAGGAGTTATTGTGCATATTTAGGGAATTTTTTTTTTGACTGCATGGACTTAAATATTTGCAACCTTTCAGCCTTTGTATTTCTATTGTGATGTACATACACCCAGACACACAAGTAGACGTAATAACGCTAATATCCTGCTTCCTGCCATGCTGATATCTAGTTGTTGTTTCCATTTTGGCCTGCTCAAACACTGTTGAAGGTTGCACTTTATCACATCAACCAGCCTGGAACAATTATGTAAGCCTACTCCATACTTGTCTTCTTGGTGGAAAATTTTCCAGTGTCTGTCAGAATCACGAATCCTTCCTTTTTAATTGAAGATCTCCGAGTCTTCGGTGGTCTCATCTGCTTCTCTCTCTTTCTCTTTCTCTCTCTCACTCCTCTCTGTTCTCAGTTTGCTGTAAATATGTTCAGAACGTTGCCGCCGTCGTCCAACCCCACGGGGGCCGAGTTTGACCCGGAGGAAGACGAGCCCACGCTAGAGGCTGCATGGCCACATCTACAGGTGCACAAGCCACACACAAATACACAAACACACACACACTTAAAAATTGCTTATTCATTGCAAGCTGAGAATAAATCCATTTGACATTTGTGTCCTTTTGCGCTGTTTTTCCTTTTGCAGCTCGTCTATGAATTCTTCCTACGCTTCTTAGAATCAACAGACTTTCAACCCAACATAGCCAAAAAGTACATTGACCAGAAGTTTGTAATGCAGGTAAGCGTTTAATACAGAACATGTCATTGATATTTGAAAACTAAAAGGAATTGTATGCCTTCCCCTGCTCAAGCATATTTTATGTCCCTTTTGTAAGTCTGTATTTGGTGTTGAGCTGAATTTGCTTCTATGCACAGCTCCTAGAACTGTTTGACAGTGAAGACCCCAGGGAAAGAGATTTTTTAAAGACTACTCTGCATCGCATCTATGGCAAGTTCCTGGGTCTGCGAGCGTATATTAGGAAACAGATTAACAACATTTTTTATAGGTAAGTGAGTCAGCTGCACGTGAAGCTCGTGCGTGATTTTGTTAAATGTACTTTATCACAACCCAGCAACCCATTTTCATGATGAAGATAATGAACAGCCGGTTCCTATTTTTCAGGTTCATTTATGAGACTGAGCATCATAATGGAATAGCAGAATTACTGGAAATATTAGGCAGGTAAGATACTATTAAGAGGTTGATGCAGATCATTATGTCATTGCTGAAAAGATTTAATGGACAGTTATTAATACATGCAGCTTAGTCAATGTATTATTTATCTCCCATCGCCAACATAGCCAAAGCTTTTTGGTCCATCTGATTTTGCCACTTTTCGCCTGAGAGTATAATCAATGGATCTGCATTACCATTGAAAGAAGAGCACAAGATATTCACAAGATATCATTATGTCATTGCTGAAAAGACTTAATGGACAGTTATTAATGCATGCAGTTTAGTCACTGTATTATTTATCTCACATTACCAAGATAGCCAAAGCTTTTTGCTCCATCTGATTTTGCCACTTTTCGCCTGGCAGTATAATCAACGGCTTTGCATTACCGTTGAAAGAAGAGCACAAGATATTCCTGCTGAAAGTTCTGCTGCCATTACACAAAGTCAAGTCTCTAAGTGTTTATCACCCACAGGTAACCAGTTTATCAGTCGACCATGACACATATCCCATGAAAGAAAAACAATATGTCATCAGTTTTTATAACTGCGGTAACATCGTGTCGTCCTTGTCTTTTAGCTGGCCTACTGTGTGGTCCAGTTCTTGGAGAAGGACAGCACCCTCACAGAACCTGTAAGCTTTTACTCATTTGTGTTGTTTATGTCATGAATGTTGCTGAATGAATTATTCCTCAAGGTCATGTCTGCTGAAGATTTTTTTTAATTTCTGTTTAAAACCCAAGGGAGCGCCTAGCATAGTCAACTTTGATATTTCATCAGCCTGCTCAGTTGTAAGGGAAACATATTTCCATCTTCCCGTGTACAATATACATGAAAAAAACCAAACATTTATGTCTAAATGTTAGTGTGTAACAGCGGCTCCAATCAAATTCCTCCCAACATTATGTCCTGCCTGCCTTTCCTGTTTCTCCTCACTTAGATGAATAGTCGAACAAATCAGCTGTTCAAACATTGTTCTTCTTCTGAAATAAGCCTGTGTGTGTATGTGCGTGCGTGTGTGTGCAGACAGTGATGGCTTTGTTAAAGTATTGGCCAAAGACTCACAGTCCAAAAGAGGTGATGTTTCTCAATGAACTGGAGGAGATCCTGGACGTCATTGAGCCTTCGGAGTTTGTCAAAGTCATGGAGCCCCTCTTCAGACAGCTGGCCAAGTGTGTGTCCAGCCCGCATTTTCAGGTGTGACGCCCTTTTCAGACACACACTCTTGTTTGTTTAGCAAAGAATGCTTGCTGTATAATTGTGATCTCAGTCGAAACTTCTTTTTTTTTCCCCTCTCTGTTTGTAAACTTGTTATCATTTGATGTTAGGTGGCGGAGCGAGCTCTCTACTACTGGAACAACGAGTACATCATGAGCTTGATCAGTGACAATGCTGCCAAGATCCTGCCCATCATGTTCCCAGCCCTCTATCGCAACTCCAAGACCCACTGGAACAAGTGAGTCGCTGGTCTTCACAGACGGGTTTCCATTCTTGAATTGAGCAGAAGTCAAAAGGGCGTGCGGTGATCATTGTGCGTTTGCAGGACAATCCATGGGCTGATCTACAACGCGCTGAAGCTCTTCATGGAGATGAACCAGAAGCTGTTTGATGACTGCACCCAGCAGTTCAGGGCAGAGAAGAGCAAGTAAGACAGACTGCCACTTGCCTCAATGCTGCCTCCATGTTGGTGTTTTTTCAGATTATTTGTCCTGTGAATGTGATACCTCAAGAATGTCTTGAGGGGGGCGGGTTCCCTTAAATTTGAACCATGCATCCACTTGGCTTAGGGATCAACTGGTCAGAATTTGATGCTTATTAGTAAGAGTCACTTCCATCTCTGAAACCTTTTGAGTATGCAGTAGCTTCTGATGGCAGCCGTCCAAATTTTTGGAGTCATCAGTGCAGCGAGCAGATATCTACACTTAGCTAAGACTTCCTTTTTGCTCAGCCAATTATAGCTAACGGTCCAATTAGCAACCTGAGATGTGAGAATGAGTTTGGGAGATGAGACGTTTTGATGAGATGGCATTTTGGCCACCGCTTACTGAGTCTTTACATGCATGCAACCAAAGGCCACTCAGTTGTGATGGGTCAATACTGCAAATGCAATTGGTGTCATATGCAGCTATCTGCATACAGAGATTAATGTCACAGTGACCTCAAAAATGTTTTAACTCTAACAAAATTTATATTGATATATAGTAGGATAAAAGGATGACGTCCCCTATCCAAAAGGTCAGAGGTCAACTTTTCTGTGACATTATAATGGAAACATTTTCCCGGCTGTCATTCACCAGCGCTGCTCAAGAGCACGAGAGGAATATTAAGATATTTGCTTCTTTGCATATACAAACAGACAGGAATGTAAACTGGAACTTGATTGGTCGATGGAAACATATGGAATCATTTTGTGGCAAAAATGCATTATGTGGATTGGTTTATCAGAGCTTAAATAACAAACGCACGTCACCCGTATCCTCTGTTAATGATGGTCCCTGAGGTCTGGGACTCAATTTGTCATTTATATTGCTCTTGTGTCTTTTTTAATAGCTACACTGATGCAAACTCCACTCTCAGAAAAGGGAAGAACGACTTGAGAGATAAAACAAGCTAAATGCAGACGTGTACACGAGCAAAGGAAACGCGTGCAAACTCCTGAAACATTTAGATTATAAAAGATCCATGATGCCACTTCATCTTTGAAAAGATGCTCCCTTTCTTTTATCCATCCATAATGATTTCCTTTCCTGTCGTGTTTGCTCTCAGAGAGAAAGCCAAATGGAGGGAGAGAGAAGAAGCGTGGATCAAGATCGAGAATCTGGCAAAGTCAAACCCACAAGTAAGCTCCAGGTTTTAACGTATGTAACGGCATACATTTGCATCGTGAGAAGAGAGGAAAAGGCGCCGGATTTCAGATTGTGTCTTCTGGTTATGAGAAAGACTTCATTTCAAGTAAATGGCCTTAAAAGCTCCGTCAGCTGTGTGACACATTTGCTCCTCCTCTCTCCCTATGCAGTTCCTGATGTACGTTGACTCCGTGGGCTCAGGCAGTCCGATGGACATGGAGACCGACGGGCCGCTGTTAGACGACGTCAACCTACTAAAGAAAACGGTAGAGGAGGAAGCCACACAGGTAAGTAAATGCGGATCAAGTGTCGAGTGTGTGTGTGTGTGTGTGTGTGTGTGTGAGGTGAAGCTTACGGGTGACGCACAGAGACGCCAAACTTCATGTGTGATGCACCTGCCTTGTCCGAGTCTCCCAAAGCAACACGAGGCTTTTCAGCCCACATTCATATCTGCTTACTCTTGGTTTTGTAAGTTTGGAAAAAGACATTTTTGTTTCTGTTTCTGTTGTGGTTGTTTCTTGCCTCAGCAGACACTCATCAGCATTCCAATCAGCTCTCTCCTAATTAGTCTAATTTGAAATGCGACTGTCAGTGGAGTTTGCTGTCATGGTGACAAGTTCATAATGTTCATAACGTAGATTTGAAGCTGCCTTGTCAATGTTGTGCAATCAGGAGTAGCATTTTTAATTTTGCTTTTGTGTCCTCTTGCTCTGCTTATTTCAGCTGTTGTGAAGCTCCCGGTGAACATTATATGGCACCAATCACTGAAACCCAAATGATGTGTTCTGAGAGTGTCACTTCATGGCATTACACTGATCTTGGGTGAAAAATGCCGCATAGGAAACTATTGTTGACCAGTTTTGTGTCTGGTATTTATTCACGTCAGTGGCGATGTATTTTTATGGTCGTGTAAAAGCACTCTGCACACCACACTAATATGGTAGCCCCCAGAGCTGAAACGTCTGAGGCTATTTCAGGTAATGTTGCTCATTTGGAAGAGAAGCAGTCTCTTGCAATCTGACTCATAAGTAATTCATCATGTCAAGATTATTATTCAACGCATATGAGTATAACTCACAATGTGACAACCCAACTGTCTTCCAACAAGAGACAAACCAGGGAATTTGATTTTTATTTATTTGTTTATTTATTTATTACCACAAAGTAATTTGCACATGGTTGCGAGGTGATTATGCGCTTTTGTAAACTCTTCTGGTTTTTTTTTTTAAAATGCTTTTGAATTTTCAAGTTGCGTGCTTGCTCTAATCCTGTTAAGCAGTGCAATAATTCATCACAAAGTACATTGCATTTGATGTTCAGATATAGTAAGGTATTTGAACAAGGCCGCATGTTTTTAAGCAGGCACGTGTACCTACGCCAGTGACGTAAAATGTTTTTATCCGTTGTTTGTCGGTCGTTATATCGGGATTCAGACTCAATACAGCGTCTCCCCCATATGCAATTTAGGGCTGCCGCAGAAATAGCTCTGTCGCTTTATTGCAAATTTTTTTTAAATCTAATTCTAGGAAAACTGTCATTGTGCGAGGACCACACCCGTATATGCGTGAATGAGGGTGTCAAAAGTTTCCACTGTCATGCAGCCTGAACAGTGGAGACAGCATTTGCATCTGCTGGGTTTACATCAGCCAGGGTGCCTCAAACCTTTGCATGCATACGCTTAATCAAAAATCAGTAAAATGTCTTTGAGAATGAATCCAAAAATAATGCAGTAAGAAATATGACAATCGAGTGTAGTCCAGTGCTCAGTGAACCCTCACAGCGTGAATGTCACCACTCTCTCAGAGCTCCACTCTACAGACTCAATTTAACACTTTTAAACACGGTGTCAGAGTTCCTTCTTGAACTCACAGAAAGAGTTAAAGTCACAGCCAGGATTAAAAAGATAGCACACCTAAGTGACTGCAGATAACCGGTCTTGTCACCAAACCACAACACCATGCAATGCCAGGAAAGCACACATGCTTCTCTGCTGACAAGAAAGCCCCGTCTCCACCCGGCTCGATGCCGTGCGGGTGTTTGGTTTAATGCAGCATCGCGATGTCGCACAATGCTGGCGCGTGACACGACAGCGCCGGTGTCCGTGAGCCGGCTCGCCGTGCCCTCTTCTCTGCCGCTGGCTCAGTGGAGAATCCACACAGGCGTTTTACACAGAGCAGCGCGGCACAGTCACACTTAGGCACAATGTTAATGTTCACCGTTCACTTTAGCACATCTGTGCGGGGTCGGGATTGCAAGGATGTGATCGTTTAAATCACAAACTGTTCAAATAGCACGAAGAGTGAAAGCCAACTCTTAGATTTCAGCACTTTAATTTCATTGGTTTGTTTATCAGCAGGCTTTTACATTCTTTCCTGCACTGCCTTGCTGTACATCTTATTAAGACTCTGGCCTTGCTTGTATTGTTGAGCTCTCACATGTGAGTCTCTTTGGATAAAAAAACAGCTGCTGAATGAACTGCAGAATTGCTGGAAAACTTTTCCCGAATTTTTTAATTTTTTCAAGGAAGAGGGATGTAGCATCAGCCATCATTACATTTTGGGGCAGATCCCTTTTTAACAGAGTGAACAACGGCATCTTTTTGACATTGGCCGTGGTTGGGGTCCGCCTAGTGCCCCTCTACTTTTGTGATGTACTTGTTGAAAGTGGGAGAGGCGTGGTTGAGAAGGTAGATGGGATTTAGTGTGGATTTAATTCGACACAAAAATAATAAAATGCCACTTTTTTTTTTTTTTTAAACCCTTATAGCCCACATGTGTATAATAATGCCATTTGTCCCGTTCCCTGCACGTGCTCAGCTCCAGAAAGACCAGCGAAGGGAGCGCCCGCTGATGCGGAGGAAATCGGAGCTCCCTAAGGACATCTCCACCGTCACGGCCTTGGAGTTGCACCGGAGAGCCGAGGAAATGTTGACGACGCACGACGGCCACTGAGACCGCCTCCCCCAAAATCCACCGTCAAAACCAGCAGCCGCAGCATCTACAGAGGAACCACATAAGCCCCCGGTGGCACAGCACAACACTGAACCAAACAATCTCACCTCCACCTGACACGGAGAAATGTCTGAAGCCGCTCATCTAAGCCTCGTTCGGCTCTCGTTTTTGTCCAGACAAGCAGTGCTGCCCCCCCTCCCATCCTTCCTCTACTCCCCTCCCTCCCGCCCGTCTCCCCCTATTTGGCAGAAGAGGCGTCCATCACACTGGACGCTCCTGGACTTCACCCAGAACCCTCTAGCCCCCCTGTCTGTTTCCCTCTCGCCTCTCCCCCTCAACTTTGTGTTTTGCTGCCCCCATCTGGTCATTTCTCTCAGGTGTTCCGTTCCGTGTGTATGTGTGTGTATGTGTGTGTGTGTGCGTGTGCGAGAGTGAGCCATCGACTCGCCTCCTCTTTATACTGGTCAGGTGCTTGAAATCATGAAACCCTCCCCAACAACAGAGGACTTCTCGTATTGGCGTAAAAAGAGCATGAGAAGTAGTCGGTCGTTTCTATTTAATATTCGCTATTTTCTCATAACGTTACCGGGTTTCTTTTGCCCTGTAAAGGAGCTCCTCCCAAAAGCACCCCCCATCCCTCCCATTTGTATAACTGTTACATTTAGAGCTCGTTTCTCCATCAGCTGTGAACATCCATCAGTCACTTAATTACTCAGAGGCGTTAAAAGGCTCATCTGAGTTGGTCCGGATTCAGAACCTGACGGAGGTTTTTCCACCTCTGCCGTGCCAACGTCTCTCATGAATTTAGCTGCCATCTTTTTTTAAAACCGTCGTTTTTGAACCGTGCAGGAAGGTGAGTCGGTATTCGGGTCCCGGTCCAGCTCTGGCTCAGTTACCCGAGATTTATTTCTGGTCGGCTTTTTCAACACGCAGCCGCGGTCATTAGCATTCAGCACACGCCGCTGTCGCTCATGTGAGGCTTAACGGGAGGTCGGAGAGATGTAGCCGCTTGTCTGGGGTTTTGACGACGACGCTGCGTCAAAAACGGGCAGAGACATCGACAAGAACTGTGCTGATAGCGGCCGTATATACAGTATGTATATATATATATATATTGTCCTACTCTTCTCAAGCAAGACCCTTTTATTTATAAAACGCTTAGAGATCAGACTGCTTCAAGGCGGCGTTATGTTTGGTTTGAAGAGGTCATACGCGAGCCTTTTCTTTTCACAGTGCCTTTTATAGTCGAAGGGGACGTTTGCTCAACTGAGAAATCGAGTAGCGGCAGCGGCTGCGCGCCAGACCACTCAAAAAATTGCAACACCAGGAAACAAAAAAAAAAAAGAAAAACAAACAAAAAAACAAAAACAAAAAAAAAAAGACGCGTTTGAGACTCCAGCACATGGCCTTGGTGATGCTATAGAGCCGGTTAGTAAAAGAAGAGTCGAAAGTGGCGGCCCCAGCCACTCGAGCAATGAAGCACTTCCTGATAAAACTTGAAAGAAAACACAAGCTGAAACGCGAGCGAGCATGCTCAGCAATGCGACGTATGTAAAACATTCAACCTCTCGGCAGCGGCCTTTGTGGAAGAGAAGGCAGGACGGGAGATCCTGCGGAACCTGTTGAA
>CAAKHG010043334.1:0-2500 GCA_901007715.1 Dactylopterus volitans
CTTTCTCCTTCTCTATTGTGCTGACAGCAAAGCCAAAAGAGACTCTCTCTCTGTGTGTGTGTGTGTGTGTGTGTGTGTGGATGGGCAATGTGCTGCTCACCGATAAAGATGATTGGCTCTATTTATTGTTGCATCCTCAGCCTTCTATCAGTTTAGATACAGGACATTAGAGGGGATAGATGGATGCACGTTTATCTCCCTGGAGAGATTGTAATTGTACAATCTTGTGTCTGAAATTTGTACGTCAGTGCGGATATTTTTGGGAAAACAACAGCCAATAACCAAAGATTACAGTAATTCTGGTCATCTAAACACTCGGTTCAGATTTGTTCCCTTGGTGCAAAATCAATGTCGGCTAGAAAACACATTTCCTGCGGGAAATGGATTTGAATGCTCAAAGAAAATTGCTAAAATGAACACCAAAAAGTGTCCTTAAAGACCGGCGATGGCGTCACACAGCCGCAAAGAAAAAAATATACCAGTGTGGTGTTATGCAGATGAGCAAGCATGCAGTTATGATGTCAGTGCCAAAAAAAAAAAAAAAAAAAAGGGAAAAAAGATTAAGTTTAAACTGATCATTCAAAAGAGATGTGCTGGACAGGAGCTTGACAGTTGAAAGTTTAGAGTCGGTGAAGCAGTTGAACTTCGAAGTGGAGTAAGTTCAAAAAGGATTTGTCGCTCCGTTCACTTCATAGTAATTTTGTTGTGAAGAAAGATTAGTATTTCAAAAAGTGTAGAAGGTAACAAAGACAAGTTGAGAGGGTCCCAGCGTGAGCTGAGAGCCGATAGCTGAATGATTTGCGTAGCACAAACGTTGCAGATGTTACACGTTGCGCGACTTCTGTTGTCGTGGTTACGATAATTAAACACGTGGCAAGGTTTGTGGGACAGTTTTGTCTCGCAGTTCCGCGCGTGAAGCTTGTGGCCCGGCGCCGGAATCGAACGGCGGCCTCCCTCCGCGGGCTTTCTCGCTTCACGCGGACGCTGCCCGATTTCCATCTTCACCCTGTGGCCGTACCTGCTCCAGCCACTAGAGGGCGTTTCACCTCAGCGGCGCCTTGTCCAAAACTTGCCACAAGCGGAGGGGCTTTTCTGCGAGTGTTTCCCCACAATAAAAGCTTATTTTGTTCCTCAACCGCTCTTATTGTGACGGAGCAAATTCCGGCGGAACCTGAGCACAACAAAATGTATATACCTGAGAGAAACTAAACAACAAAAACATGAACTTTCAGTTCGATGCTGCAAAAGTGGTGAGAGTCTTGCGACGAGATCATCAGGCGTGACTACGGGTTGCCTGGAGTTGGGAGGGGGCGTTCTTGGGTGCCACTGCAGAGACGCATTATTTTAACTACTTATTGTTTCATATATAGTTAAATCAAGCAAGTTTGATTCAATGCCAAAGGTGACACTGGGAAAAAAAACACGGTTTGAAGCGCAGGAGTTGCCTGCAAAAGTTTAAGTATGCAAATGACGGGCAAACACATCTCGGCTTTGTGCATAATGCGCAGTAATAATCAGCCTTTATGAGGCCTTTGAGATGAGGCTTAACTGCCGCCTCCGGCAAAACAGAAACGCGTGAAAAATAAATAAATAAGTAAAAAAAAAAAATCTTTCATTTTCAAATTTAAGACGTCTGCTCCGCGTGTTTTATTTGCATGCGCCTAAAGTCCTGTTTTGTAAAGTAAATAAGCGCGCTCAACTGCCGCTCACCCTCCGCTCACCCTCCGCTCCTCATTTCCTGACTAAAATGTTACAAAAAAAAAAAACTATTTCCTTGACATCCAGAAAAAAAAAACAAAACTAAATGTAAAGAGCAGTCAACTCTCCCATCACACTGAGCTTTTTTTTTTTTTCTTCTTGACATTTAAGTTCTCCGGCGCGGCTCCGAGGGGGTCTGCAGGACTTTTGTCACTGCGGTGACGTTTTTATCGACTCCGCATTCACACTGCAGTGGCACTCTGAGCTCTAATCAATGGACGCTAATGCCTCTATTATAATCCATGCTCTCAAAATTAAGCCCGCATTGATCAGCGGGCCTTGAGGTTTCCACGCTGTCGTCGAGCTGCGTGACGCGCCTGGGGGGGAGACTTCCGCTCGGAGCGAAAGCACAAAAACGGCAAAAAGGAAAGGAAGAAAAAAAAAGAGCTTGTGAAAATTACAGGGAAAAGGCAAGTGTGAGCGTTTATTTATGTTTCTAAACCCCGATCTTTAATTTGCGCCCTCTCCCCGAGGTTTTTAGCTATGCATCGCTGCCATTGGATCGGCGAGCGAATGCGCCGGGCGTGTCGATCAAAGGTGCGTTGCGCTTTAAATACCGCTGAGCCTTGAGAGCGCGCGGGGAATAAGCTGCTCCAGGAGTTGTTAGGTTTCTTTTTTTTTCCTGCATGTTTTAAGTTTTTGTTTGTTTTTTTGTTTTTTGTTTTTTGTTTTTTTCCCAAGCAAAAACAAATAGCGCGCGCAACAAGAAAGGGTGGCTCCGGACAGCCGGGTAACGCTCAGC
>CAAKHG010043334.1:7500-16124 GCA_901007715.1 Dactylopterus volitans
AGGCCGGCGCGATGAAATGCTCGCCCTGTGATCTTCCATAGTCCCCCATCGCCCGGGCCCCAATTGGCGGTGCCCGAGCTATCTTTATGCAGGGAGGCCTGGCAAATCCATATTACGCTTTGCTTTCATACGGTGCTAATTCACAGCGAGTCCGATAAAACCGAGGGGGAGACAGTTGTGGCAGTTCCATTTGGGTTCGCTACCCTTGACTGGCTCTGAGATGTAAATGACTATCCTCCCCCCACTGTCCAATGTGCCTTCCCTGGTCTTGCTCCACTTGTAATTTAATACATTTAACAGAATGCAGTAGTTGGCTGTGTATATAAAGCCGTATGAATGCAAGAAAGGTCGTCGTCTCTTGTCAGTTATTCTTCATCTATGCTGTAAGAAAAAATAAACTAAAAGAAAATATTGTCTCCGAGTAGGATAAACGACCAGCACCACTGTATGCTAATGTAAAGGGCCGAAGCTAGCAGCTTAGCTTCACCCAAAAACTGCAAACGGGGCGAGGTAGCTGCTTCAAATGTGACAAAATCTTACCAGCAGCACCTCTGAAGCACTGATAAACATGTTTTATTGGCCTAACCCGCGCTAAAAACCAGAGTACATAAAGTAATGTATGGTATTATCTCTTGTACTATTCATCATTAAGGTGCTGAGCATGGTTGTGCCATCTGGTACATCAGAAAGATCAGGTGTGGTCAATTTAATAAAAAACCATTAGAACAGTGCTTGTGGCCATCTTTACTTTATTTGGATCATATCTCGGGCTGCAGCAACGGCCAGACACTTAGCAAAGAAGGACAACAAACTCCAGTAACATATTTTTCCTTGTTTAGCTGCAGAGTGTTCGGTGCCATGAGTGGAGGCACGCTTTTATCTGGAGAGATGTCTTCATTTCTAATTGCTTCTGTTTGTTTGAATTATCTGCTCACATTTACTACAAAGCTAACAAAGGTTCAGCGCTGAGACGGGCAGAGCGCGAGAGGCGCTCAGACAAAGGTCTGTAGGATGCTCGCGTGCTTATTCTTCCTCCTCCCCCTTAATTTCTGCTGATTCTACGCAGGCCTCCATCTGATTCCATTCGCAGCCATTACAGGAGACTTCTAATTTAATTCTGGGCTTTTATTGGAGAAACATGGTGCGCCTTTTAAGAGAGGGCATCGTGCGTTACACACAGTTTTTATCTCCGCTGATCGGAGGCCGGGTAGCTCTTTCTGGCCTTTGCGCCAAGCTAACTCGCAGAAACTTCGCAATTCGCCGTGCACGCGAGCGGGTGCCGTGTCCTCTCCCGCACAACTCCTGGCGAAACATTCCCACTGCTCTCAATAATCAGTCGTGATGAATGTTTGGGCAAATGACCAAGCCCGGCGCTTGAGTTATGTGCCAGCATTTTAATACCAACTCCGCAAGGTGGAATAAACCCTGAACGCCGCAGCTGTGGCCCTCCTTCCTCGGGAGATGATGCCAGCTGATGTGCTACCAGGTACGTACGGAGCACAGCTGCACTTCCTGCCTCCCATCTCCTTCACCTGTCGAAAGCGGTTAGGGCGGAGGGCCCTCCCCCCCCCCGGTCGCAACACCCGCTGCCGAAAACACGTCGCCTGGTTGCTATGGGGAACGCAGCTATCCCTCGCTCAACCTCGCTTATTATGCTAATGAGGTCCATTTCAAAACACTGTCTGCCTGTCGTGGGGTAGTTAAGGTTAAGGTTAGGGGGTATGCACATGGTGAATGGAGGAAATGGAGATGGGAGGGAAGTGCGGGACACTGGGCGGTGGGGTGGGGGCTGCCTCGGGGAACCTCCATGCATAAAGATGAAAGCGCAGGGCCCCGTGTTGCTCCAACAAATCATTCAGACAGTGGTTGGAGGGCGCAGCTGGCCTGGCAGTTCCCAAACTGTGACAGGAATATGTCCCACATGCAGCTCTCTGTGTGTGTGCTCGTGCGTGGGGTAGTGTGTTCACAATGCAGCTAAAAGTGGCCAAAATTGGACTTTTTTGCCCATGTGTAACCCATATGTTTTTGTTTTTTTTGTTTTTTTTTATGACAGTCTGAACCGCGCAAATCCAATTGTTTTCAAATCAGAAGCAGCCACTTTCATATGCGGCCCTAAGTCGGACTCGCATCCGATGTTTTTCAAGGCGACCTCGTGTGTGACGCAGTGGTCGGGTCACATTTCATCCAGCTTTTGCGTCGCTGACGTGAGACAGACGTCACAACTCTGCGCGGGACCGCGCGGGCAGATCAAACGTAAACGATGGATTTAAGCAGCCGCTGCTCCTCAGAAGAGCATCGTTAAAAGTCTTCTTTTTCCCTTCATCATTTGGTCGTAAATGTGCCGGCTGCGATTGCACAAGAACTTCAAAACTGATACGCACACGCTGACATGTGCAGCATCCAGACGGTTCAAATTAGAACGTAAACAGCCACACACAGGAAAAAAACGTCGGATCTCAGCAAAAGCTTGGAATGGAGCATTAACACCTGCTGTGCGAAGGTAGCCTGCGTGTGCCGAATTCATGCTGAGAGCTTTTGCGTATCCACGAGGGCGAGAAATGTCGGTGTATGTCCGCGAGGGCGCACGTGCATGTGCCAAAATCGTCCACGCAGACTGCACGTGTTCAGGCTCGCTCTCCATTCTGGTAGGCGGCACCAAAAACATTGTTTGCCAATTCTAGGAACTCTAAAAAGAGGTCCAGCTGAAGGAAAAAAAAAAAGTGTTCAGAAAAAAATGCCACATGCTTGCTCTTTCTTAATGAGGGCGTGTCCTTAGACAACACTGGAAAGTGCGGAACTTGGCTTGCTAGACGTCTTTGCAGCTTTTTCAAACAGGCATTATTGGGATATATATGTCACGGACCTGCATGGATGCCCTCTCACCAGAAAGAAAAAGTCGAACTTCTTGAAGTTGCGTGCGCAGGGAGTATGGAGTGAAAAGTGCAGCCCGCCTCTAAGTGGCTGCTGTGCACGTGTAAGAGAATGGAGCACGAGCGAAGCTGCGAGTGCATCCGCAAAGCCCGCAACTTGCCTGTGGAGAGGAAAAGTGGACGGTACGCGGGAACACTGCCAATCACGGCCGTCTCGGGAAACAAGCTGCGCGCTCGCAAAACTTCATTCTCTCTTTCCTCGGATTTACTGCCTCACCGCCAACCTCAGATGCACCTCTTCTTTTTTCTTTTTCTTTTTTTGGTTTTTGCGTCGTTCGGTTGCTGCACCGACGCGCTTCCTTCTGCGAATCCATCGCCGGCGCGTGGCTCCGCGAGCCTCACCCCGGCCCCCCCCCCTTGTTCCCAAACCGAATCGTGCCACCTTCATCAAAAACATCAAACGGAGCACAGAATGAGGCTAAGCTGCAGATGCTAATGAAACTCGCCTCCCAAAATTCACTCCGAGGGCTCAAATCTGGAGCGATTCGTATCTCCGGTGCGGGAGACGCCGCCGCCGCTCGCTATCAGCACCCTTCATCGAGCAACATGCTCTGGAGATTAGCCCCGCGCAACGCCGCCGCCGCCGCTGCTCCTGCCGCAGCCGCCCGTGTTCCCTCTTCCTCTTCTCAAGGTCAGATCGGTATCAAGTGGCGAGCGCCGGCGCCACGTGCGCCAAGGCGTGAACGCCGGCCCTGGAGTGGCGCTCGTCAGAGAACGACTGTGGCTGAGTTGCCCGGTTTGAACGGCGATGCAGCGGGCTCAGTAATTGCATTAAAAAAAAAAAAATAAAAAAAAAAGGTTGCTGATGTGTGCCGGGAGCATTTTAATTAGCCCGACTCCCTTGTTCACCCTCTCAACAACACACTTTCAAAGAATGACAAAGCAATTTCGAGTCGATTAGGAAATTAATCGCTTCATGTCCACGTTGGGAGGCCAGTGATGCGACTTTCGCTGGTGCAGACGGGAGGCCGTCGCCGCCGCCACCCTAAAATTGAGCTGCGCTCAATGCAAGTTGGAAAAGCTCCAAATATGGATAGGAAATATTATCTAAGGCAGTTTGCCCGCTGCTGCAAAAAAGCACCCCCCCCCTACCCCCCATGAGCGCTCACACGGAGAAAACACGGTGGACCAGGGCCGCCACATCCCGCCGCCATTTCAGCCTCTTTCTCATGTAAAACAGATGCCGTCTGGTGGGGCTCCGTCGCGGAAACACCTGCAGTTCTATTCGCTGTCACTTGTGCCTGCAATTGTGTGTGTGTGTTTACGTGTGCGTGTGTGTGTGTGTGCGCGGGTGTGAGAGCGGGACGACGGCGACGGCCCCACCTTTGAGTGGTGCTGCCATCTAGTGGCGAGCGCGCAAACTGAAAGGCACGCCGAATCTGATTTACAGCGCGGCCCATTCATCACGCGATAATGGATGAATAAATGCATTGCGGCATCATGTCCTGGCGCTGTGGTCATTTAAGAATATGACTGTGCAATTTGGCAGTCGCGCAATTAAGACATCCGTCCCCCATATGGCAGCCCGAAGTGAAATATCTTCACACAATGGCGAGTTGGGCTGACGGATTGTTCTTCCTTGTCTTTGCGTGGGGATGAAAGGAAGTGTTTAACGCATGATTCACAGCCTCCGTGCAAGGCAACATGGAGACTGGGCTGCGCTCGTTCGCGTGCTCCGCGCGCGCTCACCATATCATCCCTCTCAAGACATAATTAAAATGATCCTGGAAAATGGGAAAGAGCGGGAACCCTGGCGCTGCCTGTAGTTACCATTCTTCAAGCGTAACATCATGAGCACTGCGTGTTTAACCATAGAATATAATGCAACAGCCCTGCTATAAATCCCCCGTGCGGGAGGAGTTTTATGCTGAAATTGAGCCGTGCTGTCACCCGAATGCATAAGCGGGATGGCCAAAATATTAGGGACACCTCTCAGTACGGCATCACAAATGACAGCCCCAATAACAATCATCAAAACATGTCCCCACCCCTCACAGGTTCAATGAAAATCCAACATAAAACTCCTCCTGAAGCGAGAATTTATGGCAGCTCAGTTGCTTAATATTGGACGGTGAGCATGCAGCGCTCATAATGTTATGCTTGATCGGTGTACGTTGATCCCCCCCCCCCTTTTCCAACGCAATTTTCCCCGCCTTTCACAGTTGTGCTCCATGTCTCACCCTTTTTGAACACGCTCTAAAGCTTTTTCGCCCCAAATATGCTCAACATACGTCAAATCAGCCATGTAATGAACATATTTATAGGCGGTACGGAAAGACATTCTCATTTTGAGCGCGCATGGCGGCCAAACAGCGCATATCATGGGTTTCCATACCTGTCTCCTTAATTTCGGGGAGGTGTTCGGCTCAACATATGGACACACACATCCATGTAATTCAAAACGGATCCCCCTCTCTTCCCTCAACAGCTGCCAAGAGGAGCGGCGATGATGTTCCCAGTGTAACCGCATTTGACAGGTGAGTAGTGAGTGGAAATGAAGTCATTTGCGGCGTCACTGCGGCGACTGCAACCCAAGGTGGCGCGCGGCGAGGAGGCTCTGAGAGATTGTGATATCGGGTGGAAGACGAAGGTGCCACGGTGAACAGGCTGAGTGCCACAATGGCATTGCTTCCATTTGTTAAGTGTTCTCCCGAGTGTCTCGATTCAACAATGTGTGTGTGTGTGTCTGCGCGCTGGTGCCTTCACCAGCCCGGGAAGTGGCAGACTGCTGACCCACTTTGAGGTGTTTTCATTCTTCATTCACTCCCCACGAGCAGCCACACGGCTCCCCGCTTTCTCCCCGCCATCTCTTTTGCTTTCTTTCTTTCTCCCTCCCTCCTTCCGTTATCCTCCCGGTATTTACCTGCTAATAATCGCGACATGAAGCGTTTCCGACGGGGAGGAGCTGAGCTTTGAGAACAAACTCCCCGACAGGAGCCAGGCAGAGGAAGGGGAACTTTCTTCTGATTCCCACGGCTCCAGCCGAGTGATGAGTTTACAAAAGCTCTCGGTGTCTCTGTGTTTGCTTTTCATCTGATTGCGGTGGTGTTTAGCACGCGTACGAGATGCTGCATGAGTGGAAAAGAGACAATATTTCATTTCACATCGGTTCTTTTCCTACAAATGAAGGTTGGGCAAAAAAAAAATGGAGGCGTCGAAAGCTCCTGCTATTAAATGAGTTATTTCTAATGCTGCTAGAAGCTGCTGGATCTTTGCTCTGAAATTTTTCATGCACATGCTGATAAGAATATTAAGCTGAATTATATGAAATGCACAACAATCAGCCATTACATTGCGACCACTGACAGGCGAGGTGAATAACACTGATTATCTGGTTACCATGGAATCCGTCTGTGGGTGGGATCCATTAGGCAGCAAGTGAATGTTTTGTCCTCAAAGTTGATGCATTAGAAGCAGCAAATAAATGGACGAGCATAAGAATTTGAGCAACTTCGACAGGGGCTAAGTCGTGATTTCGGGACGACTGGGTCAGAACGCCTCCAGAACCGCAGCTCTTGCGGGGCGTTCCTGGTCTGCAGTGGTCAGGACCTATCAAAAGTGGTCCAAGGAAGGAAAAGCAGTGAAAGGGAAACAGGATCATGGATGCATGTGGGGAGCAAAGGCCGCCACCCATATGGTCTGATCTAACAAAGACCAGCTATTGTAGCTAAAATTACTGAAAAAGTTGATTCTGGTTCTGATAGAAAGGCATCAGAATACACAGAGAGCAGCACTTTGTTGTGTGTGGGACCAGTCAGGGTGCCCGTGCTGACCCCCGTCCACTGCTGGAAGCACCAACAATGGACAGCATCAGAGCTGGACCACGGAGGAACGGAGGGAGGTGGCCTGGTTCTGATTAATCACATTTTCTCTCCCATCACGTGATTGGTGGGGTGTGTGTGCACCTTGCGTACCTGGAGAACACGTGGCACCAGGGTGCACTATGGGAAGAAGCCAAGCCGGCAGAGGAAGTGTGGTGCTTTGGGCAATGTTCTGCTGGGGAACCTTGGGTCCTGCCATTCACGTGCACGTTACTTTGACACGTACTACAGTGCTGGACTCACAAATCTGATCCATGGAGGCCCCACCTCGCGTCTTCCAGGACTTAAAGGATCTGCTCACTTGCGTCTTGGTGCCAGATACCACAACACATCTTCTGAAGTCTCTTAGAGTCCAGGTAAAGCTCAAGGCTGTTTTGGTGGCTAAAAGGGGCAAGTGGTCATAATGTTGTGGCTGATCTGTGTATATCACAATAGTTTTAAGGTGTTGAGGACCACATTCCTAGGAAATAACTCAAGGTCAAAAGGCAGTATTTCAAAACACCCCCTGGAGAAATATTTTTAAAATTGTTTTATGCATATCAGAGATGCATGTCATATTTGCATTGCGTATCACTTACCGTACTGAAAAAAATCCATAGAGGTAACATTTACCCCGATCAAATATTTACTTATTTCACTGCAGTGGAGACTTGGCAAAAGTCCAGTAAAGTTCAGATCACATCTCCCTTTCAACGCTTGAGATTTCTGCTTCACTTTAACGTTCACTTCCACTTTCCCAAGCTTTTAAAAAAAAGAAATTTCCATCCACACTTCCAACGTCACTACTTCGTCTTTTTCTTACTTTGCACCAATAAATCGCTGGTGACGGCGCTTCAGATATCTCTATCCCCCCCTTTCAGATCTTCAGTCGCTCCACACTCGCGTCGGCTCCAGCGGTTCTTCAGCTTCCTTCATCCAACTCTGATCCTCCCCGACCAACATCTAGATGCCGGGGGATTTCCACCGCCATCGTCTTTCTGATGATGTCACAGCCAGCAAGGGGGTCTGAAAAGTGCTGTTAATCTATCCCCCTTGATGTCTTTATAAAAAAAATTTTTTTAAAAAGCTGCACAAATTGCACTCTTAGCCATTTTAACAGCCCCTCCCCCTTGCAGCCGATTTTCCGAGTGTTTTCATACAATCTGCATGTGTCATTAACCCAAATCAGTGCACAAATTAATATTCGCAAGGCAACCAAATAGGATTTTGCCAAGTAATTAATTCTAACCCAGATTTTACGTTTCAGGGAGCAGCCCAGAAGAGGAAGACGAAATTCCAGCTTCTTCCCTCTGCTAGAATTTTGGGATAAATACCACTGCGCCCCTGGACGGCAATTCATCCAAGGCCCTCCCCCATCCGCCCGAGCACCATCATGACTCGACCTGCGTATCATTATGGCTCATACACTTATTTGAAATCCATGCGATTTGCAGCGAATACGCGTTATGTCACCAAACCCACAGTCAAAAGCACACCTTTATGATCCAGAAATTGCATCACCAAACAGTAGAGGCTGGCTCCATCTCTCTCACATAATATTGTATGCATATGCACACACACACACACGCGCGCACGCACACACACGCGCGCGCCCAAACTACGAGATGAAAAGAAAACGAGCCCTTTGAAGTTCAGGTGCCATAAATTCTAAACCGCCGCAATAAAAAAAGGCAGCGCCATTGTCCACAAAACTCAGCTAATGCGACGCTGGCGGGTGAGGACAGATGGCATAACTCCGTCCAATCACGAGTGGCGCAGATGTAATAATCGCGCACACAAAAAAAATGCCTCTCTGCTGACTCTACCTCCAGCAGAAGCCCCTTGATTAGTGGGGTCTGCTCTGAGTTGTGGAAAGGAGCAGGAAAATGCAATT
>CAAKHG010043336.1:0-11668 GCA_901007715.1 Dactylopterus volitans
TTAGTTGATTCGTTATCAACTTTATTGAGTCACCAAAAGTGGAATCAAGTTTGTTTTTTTTTTAGCTGGGTCATTAATTCACATCACCATGATGAAGAAAAATAAATGTGATTGCAGACGATAATTTCAAAATAAAGAGTGTTGGTGGGGCCGAGGGGTGAAGCTCAGGTGTATCCAGAGAGGCGTCGCCAGTTGCAATCAGTCAAACTGGCCCGAGGGAGCTTCCGGGCTTCTGCTCAGGTCGACGTTTCTCTCAGCGGCGGCGACCAGCTGAGCGGCCAATCAGCTGCAGCAGCAGACGCAGCTGCTGATTTTGGTTTTGGATGATGGTGCCCAGCTTTTGGACCACGTTGCTTTGGCAGTCTGAGGAGGAAAAGTCTCGTTTAATTTGCTCCTGAAACAGCTTGGAGGAGAAACCTCGAACGCGTGCGAGCGTTTGTGATAGCACAGCTGGAATTATGAACGTGTCCAGGGAAGTTTTCTATTCGATGGGTGAAATGATAAAAGAGGAGGTCCTTGCAGGCTGAGACTCACCTCCCCTGCTGGGTTTATCTGTGGGTCGCTGAGCTGAGAGAACGAGAACAGCAAACATTTAAATGGCTGTGAGTCAGATCATTACGAAAGCAAAAGAGATAACCAATGATGAGTTATGGGAATTTTAGAATCCATGTTCACAGAGTAGAACTGTGGCAAACATCTGCCATCGCCGGTCAACATCTGCTTCATTTGCTGAAGCCCGAATGAACAGAGTGACATTTGTGGCCAACTTGTTTCTGTCATCATAGTAACCCACACTAGCATCTATGCTAACAGATGAATCCAGGTATGAAGTGCTGTGACCATGGCCACATGGTGGCGCTGTTTAAACCAAAATCCATCATTGGACCTGTGGAACAAAGCAGCAGTTGACCCGAGTGTGAGAGACCTGGCTGCTAATGCCGACGCTGGACCGTAACCGGTGACGACGGGGTCACAGGCACCGATTTGTCTCTGAAAGTTGAGGAGCAGTGAAACAAAGTGGACGCTGCACTTGAAATACTGATCAGCCAAAACATCATGGCCACTGACAGGTGAAGTGAATAACACCGATTATCTGGTTACCATGGCGCCTGTCAGTGGGTGGGACACATTGAGCAGCAAGTGAACATGTTGTCCTCAAAGTTGATGTGTTAAAAGCAGGAACGACGAGCAAGTGTAACAATTTGAGCCACTGTGACGAGGACCAAACTGTGATGTCTAGACGACCGGGTCAGAACATCTCCAGAAGTGCAGCTCTTATGGGGTGCTCCTGGTCTGCAGTGGTCAGGACCTATCAGAAGTGGTCCAAGGAAGGAAAAGAGGTGAACCGGCGACAGGGTCATGGAGGCCACGGCTCACTGATGCAGGTGGGGGGTGAAGGCTGGCCCGTGTGGTCCGATCCAACAGACCAGCTACTGGAGCTCAGACTGCTGAAACAGTTGCTGCTGGTTCTGTGTATGAGACCAGTCAGGGTGCCCATGCTGACCCCTGCCCACTGCTGGAAGCACCAACAATGGACACGGGAGCATCAGAACTGGACAACAGAGCAACGGAAGAAGGTGGCCTGGTCTGATGGATCAGGTTCTCTTTTCCATCAGCGGTGTGATGCTTTGGGCAACGTTCTGCTGGGGAACCTTGGGTCCTGCCATTCATGTGGATGTTCCTTTGACACGTAGCAGCTACCTAAGCATTGTTGCAGACCATGTCCCCCCTTTCATGGAAACAGTATTCCCTGATGGCAGTGGCCTCTTCCAGCAGGATAATGCTCCCTGCCACAAATCAGGAACACAACAACCAGTTCCAGGTGTTGACTCGGCCTCGAGGTCCCCCAGATCTCAATCCGATCCAGCATCTGTGGGATGTGCTGGACCAACAATTCCGATCCATGGAGGCTCCACCTCGCAACTTCCAGGACTTAAAAGATCTGCTGCTGACATCTTGGTGCCAGATACCACAGCAACACCTTCAGAGGTCTAGTGGAGTCCAGACCGTCAGATGGGGGACCTGCACAATATCAAGCAGGTGGTCATGATGTTATTGCTCTGATGAAAGTGAGATCAAGCAGGCCCATCCTTCAGGAGGGAAAGGCTGCCTAGGGCCCCGCTGAGGGGGCCCAGCAAGGCCAGCTAGGACTATTCATCACTGACCCACAGGCAGTGATAATCCTCTTATTTGGAATCAAGATAGTCATCATTTCACTCCTGACCTCCTCCTGTTGTCACCATCCATCCATCACCTGGATGGTTGGTAAATCGCTGACATCACAGAGGAGCTGAACCATCACTGGCCACATTTACATATATATAAAACAGCTACGCAAAATGTACATTTAGGAGTGACGACAAAATGATGGACAGTATACTGTAAAAATGAGCTCATTATGTCAGCGGGTGGCCTTACCTGGACGGAGAGCGTCCTCCAGATTGAATCCAAAGCCATCTATGCATTGAAAAATGTCAGAGACACAAAACTAAATATCACCAAAGGCCTCAAAATGAATCTTTGCGACCATAACTGACAAACGACAGAAAAAACGCAAACACACCACAAGACTGTCAGCTGATCTCAGCACTGACGAACGTTTATAGGAGATTATTTAAAACAGATCACTGATGCATCAGGCGAGGGACAATGTTTCAATAGTGCACTGTTCATTTTTCCAGAAAATTCCACAAAAAAATCCATGTATTTAACTCCATGAGAATGGCTACCGGGAGCGCTCTGGAGGCTAAGTGACGCGCTGCACGCTGGGTGTCACGTTCATTTGTCAGCCATGCGTGTAAGTGGCAGGAAGTCAGCAGTTCGAGGTTTAGCAGACTCACCTCCTCCAGCGGGCCCCGGAGGTCTGGGATCTGCGGGTGGAACGAGGAGCAGCCGCTGAGTCGCAGTACAGAACATGATGTTTTCAGACATTTGACGCCGAGCATCAACAATCGCAGCTTTGATCGGAGGTTGCGAGTGAAGCTGCAACACTGCCACAGTGACTCTGCACGAGAGTTAATGCTGTTGCGTTTCTGCCGGGTGGGCGCAGAGGTAGCCAGCTGACTTCCGCCGCATTCATTCATCTTTTCTAATGTCATGCTTCGAAACCAACTTTAAACACCTCTGTGGGAACAGGTCTAATATGATGTCGAGCCACATTAGCCGAGCTGGAACCTGCTCTGTTCATACATGAAGATCCAGCGGCAGCTCGCGCAGACCTGGGCTGAGAGCCTCCACCAGGCTCAACACCCAACGGACTTCGCAAGACTGCAGGAAATGCAGATTTTTTTGTCCTTCTGCCGTTGTGATAAAGCTGTGAAACATTTGACTCGTGGAGTTTGAAGACTGACCTCCTCCTGCTGGTTTCGTGGGTTTAGGTCTGATGGAGGATCCTCCTGAAAGACAAAGCCACATGAATGCGTAGAAGCTTGCTGATTTCCCCGTTGATGTGACTCTTCCATCCATCGTCTCACTGGGTTTGGTGGTCATTAATCTGCAATGTTTTTATTACTAAAAAGAAGTTCCACCAGCAAGAAGTCAGACGATCAGAAGGGTAACAAGCAAAACTCCAACTTATTCATAGTCTCTGCTGGGGGTTTTTTTTGTTTTGTTTTTTTGTTTTTTGTTTTTTTAATACTGTTAAATTCAGAAAACAGACACACATCCACATGAATTTATTGACTTTTTCCCTCTTAACATCTTGAAGATAAAGTAAATACTGGTTTTCCATTTTTAATTGACTTTTCATGGGAGCGTGGGGGCGGTAGGGAGCGTGCAACCTGACAGTCTGCCTGAATCTTAATATTTATATTCCTACCGAACAATTCAAATGGTCTTAAAATCTTAAAATCCATAGTGTAACAGTTGAAAACATCATAATAGGGAATGGATCTATGAGTCCTTTAAAAATTGGATTTTTTTTTGTTGTTGAAATGTTACTCAAATGGTCATTTATACACATCACAATATGCCAACAGTCATATTGCAGCTCATCAAGTTGCAGCTTGGTTGCAATGGGAGATGATTGATTCAGTTAGTGTGTGGTTGGTCAAGGAGGCGGGGCTTAATAGTTCTAAGTCTCTGGCCACACCCTTGGAGGACTGTGGGTGGTTCTATTTCTGTGTACTGTAAATCTTTGTTAGGGTTGACTGTTTTTTTGCATATAAAAAGCACGAAAAATCTTTTTTATTTTCTCAACTCAAGCCATCTTCTTATTTAACTTGGATAGTAACCCGCAGCTTTTGGTTTTACAGCACTTTTTTCCAACGCCAAGCCATAACAGCAGCAGATTTATGTAATAGATGCTGCAAAAAGCCTGTTTCATCTTCCTCTTATGGAACAGAATTTATTGTAGTTTTTTTTTGTCTTAAATAGTTCAACATATGAGGCTTCAGTAGACTGAAAAAGTGACCCTCAGGGGTTAATCGTCTTCAGTGGAGAAGCTACTCACCGTTCCCACGCAGGCTGTCAAACACACTAAATCCTGGGTGAGAGAGAACAATTTTTTTTTTAAATCAGAGGTGAACAAACACAAAGATCCCCTCGCTGATGCAGCCGCAGCAGACGGCACTGAGCCTCGCGGTGTTGAAACTGTGTGAAAGAGCTGAGTTTCTCAACAGTAAGCTGGGAGGACTTTTCAGGATTTGTGGCCGTTTTTTTTAGGCTTAAGGGCCTCCTCAGACCTACAGTCACGTTAGGCCGAGTAAATGAGTCATATGGTGCGGCATGGCTTAAAAACACAAAGCAGCACAGGGTGTTTGTTCCTGGTTCAACATGGTTCTGCTACCTACCTGACTGTTGCTGTTGTTGTTGCTGTTGAGTCACACTCACCTTTCCACCGCTTCAGTCGGTGAAGAGGAGCCTCATGGTTGAGATCTGAAAACAGGAGAATCAGGTGCATCAGCAAACAGCAGAACATACCGGACGTGTTTCAGTCTGAAAGTGCAGAAGAACCGTGTCGTGTCTCCAAAAGGCCCCATCGACCAGTGCAGTGCCAGTGCTGGTTCTTGGTGGGTGCTGGTTCACAGTTGGTTCCGCGGCCACCCCTATAGATCCAGTTTGTTTTTCTAGCATTCCAGAGCTCCAACGTCCCGGAATTGTGAGAACTACTAGGGCGGACTTGGCTGGCTGGTTACACGTGTTGGTCCCTGCCTTGCATGCCTGCATCTGCATCCACTCAACTACTGCTCGGCGTGAGCACACGACAATTACCCTCTGTGGAGGAGCCCCGTGACACAAGTTCTGGATGTTTTTAAATGGTATTGTGCTTGGTCCATGGTCACGACCACCTGGCCCCCCTCCCCTAACACAGGCGGGTGTTTGGTCTAGACCAGTGTTGGCCGAGAGCCAGTTCTCTTACAGTCAAAATGCAGAAAAAACTGCCAGCATTGGAACCAGCTCCCAAATTGCGCTGGAACTAGAACCCGATAGAGGAACCGGTCTGACGTCACCCAACCAAATCCAAAACTATCTGAGAATGTGGTGAACCAAATAAAATAGGAATTCTAATACATGATAGGGTTGGTCACAAATCTAACGTTACTCAGAAAAACGCAAAAATATGTGATGGAAATGGATGTTTCTTGTAACTTTTTTTCCTGGTTCGATGTTATTTTGGAGACTGGAGGTACTACAGATGTGGGGCTTCATATGGAATTGGATCAAGTGCTAATAATCGATTATACGCCAGTATTAGATTAATTTGACTCAATGGGAGGTTATGTCTAGCTCTTTGATGCAGTCTGTGCTGCAGGCATGGGTCATTTAGATGGTTGAACAGACTGTCCTTGCTTCAACTATCTGAGTTTCAAATTCCTGACAGAAACAAAGTGTTAAATGCCACACAAAAAAAGATCGAAAAACAAGTCTGGCATTGCTGCATTGAGTATTTAATCTTATAACCATAGCATGTAAAATTGTACAATGCAAGGATCAACTGTGAGGACGCAGGAGGATACAACCCATTCTAAAGGATTTTCCACAGCCTGGCAACCCATTTTATTGGATTAATATGGATCCATAAATAGTTAAGAATAATCAAAGACTATGTAAATGTGCACTACTTCCTTAAATTACATTTGTCTGTGAAGTCATCTTAAACAGATAGGTAACAATTTCAAATGCACTAAAACATAACACAATTCTTTTATATACACTGTAAGGTAGATGTAAGCAGATATATGTATCGATGCATGTGCCTCCTTTTATGATTCTAAAATCTAAAAAAAAATGTATTCATGGGCAAAGATATCATTTCTAAACACTGGAAAATTCTCCTACAATGTTTTAGGGAACCAGATTTTTTTTTTGTAGAAACCAGTCTGACTTGCACTGATGCCTATAGGCTGATCTTCCACGTCCTGCACGTGCAATATTTATAGATTATTCTGTTTACGTTTCTTTAGATGCTGACTATTGTCTGTTCTTGAACATGTTAGCTTGCGGGTTGTTGTCGAGACCAAACCCATGACCATTTAGGCTAGGGAACAAGTAAACCTTTGACTCTTGAATCTTGGTATCTGCATTGTATGTATACGAAACTTTCTATATTGTGATTTTTTTTTTTTAAATATTTTAGTTTTCTATTTTCAAAAGCAGTTGAGACAGTGGGTATTGCTCCTTGTGGAAAGGCTTGAATCAACTGGATGTGACACATTCATTGGTTTTAACTTACGGGTGGAATTCAGTTAGTCATCAGTCTGGCTTCCCTGGAGGATATAAAAGGGAGTTCCACAGGGCTGAAGACTGGGTCCTCTCCTGTTCACATAATGATCTGGTCTCACTGATTAGAAACCGCCCCCTCAAGCGGCTCTGATATTTCGGATGCATTATTGGAAAAGTGAAAAGCAACATTGTATTAAAGGTGACTCATCACCATCATGAGGAACATCGGACAAGTCAGAGCCTGCGTGAGGAAGACAAAGAACGTCATAGCAAATCGACACAGTGATCATGGGTAGCAACAGCTGAACCTGCAAGATCTGCAGTGCCGCCGTGTTGTGATGTTGTAATATTGAATGGAATTGAGATTATACAGGCACTCAAAAGGTAAATCTCTGCTATAAGCGGGCTGTGTAAAAATCCCACTGACACATCAGTTATCAGCTCACCTTTTACCGCTCCCGCTCCAGTCACCAGGAGTAGGAGGAAAGTGATCATCAAACCAGGCTTCATGCTGGATGTGGCCCGACAGACACCCAAAGTCAGTCACAGTGGAAGAGGCGACGTTCTAGATGCAGGCGCAGCTCTGCTGTCCCGACGCCTTCCTTTTTTAAAAGAGCGGGCTGGGTGTGTTCGTCTACAAGAGGGTCATTACGCAAGGATCACTGCGAAGCAACGTCTTAACACACACAACAAAACACCTTATGACACTACAGCGCAATCCGTGGCGAGCATAAATCACACCGCTCAGTCAATATTAGCACCGTCACAGTCAGTGGAAAAACAAACCGCCACCTGGGCCGAGTCAACCAAATTTTTATGTTTGAATTTAACAATTTGGACCTTTTTGTCCATTTGAACAACTTTTCCCTCGTCATCAGGCCATCACTTTGTGTGTGTTAGTGCAAACAGCACAATTTATTGGTTACAGAGCCTCTTTCATGACAAATTTTAATTTTTCTAAACAAATTTACGGCCCTCAAGCCACTAAGGGCAAACATGTCCACTTGCACTAAACTGCTCTTAAAAGATTACAGATTAACATTTTTTCTGCTTTTTTTTCTGCATAACTCTCTTAAACGACTTCCTCCCTGCTGAAAACGATTCAACATTTAATCATTTTGAGTGTAGCATCAGATTTCAAATTTACTACCCTCCTGAGTCATTAAGGACAAAAATGTCCACTTCCAAAAATTGCTGTAAAAGTAGTTCAAGAAAGTGTGTGTGCGTGTGTGTGTGCGTGTGCTTGACCTTATTGCAGAACTTGTCATTGTCTGATGAAGTTGCTTAAGTATATGCTAATGCTGACGGCTGATGCTCCAGCTAAATCGAGTCAAGTCAATTTTTATTTCAACAAAAAAATGATCTCATGAGACTCTACAAGACGAGCAGGTCGAGGCCGTCCTCTTTAATCATGGACAGAGAGCTGAACACGGATTTATAGATTGTGATTTCCAGATGAAACGGACCGTACGGACCCGCCACAAGTGGAAGAAACGGTCCCAGGGGACGCGACGACGCAAGACAACAGGACTGGGAGGTCCAGACCGGCTCTCCGGTGGTCCTGGTCCGGCTTATCCAGACACCCAGCCAGAAACCCGAACTCTTTAATGACTTTTTTTGTTTTGTAAATCTCATGTCACCTTGTTTTTGCACCTTTTGTCTTTCCTTTATACTTCATTAAAATCTTCTGGCCTAATAATCTATCTCCATGTTCGTTCACATGGCATCAAAATGCAAGTACAGTATAAGTACTGTTTAAGTTGCATGCAAGTAGAACTTAATGCAGACATCAGTGTAAAATCGATGTGGGTTTCGGCTTAAACCAGGACAAAGTCTATTAAGTATTTGAATTAATTCTCCAGAACTTTGTGGTGCGATGGAAAAGCAAACCACATGGATTACCAGGAATTATTTTTCAATAAGTACCTGGAAGAAGAGCAAGAAATTCTAAATCTGATGCTACACAAAGACTAATCATGCTTCAGAGTCACTATTTTTCGCTAATCTTTGACGTACGTATGACTGATATAAAAAAAAGATTCCCCTGGCCACTAAACATTTGTTATATGGAAAATAACTAATATTTTGTTGGTGTTTTTTTCCATAAATAACAACAACGATATCAAGTAATCAAACTGGCATTTAAAGGGTTAAAATCCTCAAAATGATTGACTGTTTCGTAGTTTTTATCATTTGAAACAGACTGTGACAAGCCTGTAAACGCCTCCGCGACCTCGCGACCTCGGGCATCTCACTCAGAGCGGCTGTCAGTCGTGAAGCCACACCCCCATTTTTATAGCATGAAATTATTAATTAAAACCAAACTTTCATATTTGTGTGTGTATATATATATATATATATATATATATAGGGCAGCTGAAATGGCCCCTAGCACAGCTCACAAAACCTCTGTCTTGTTTCTTACCAGTTATTCTATGAGCTGAAGATTTTTGGTTTATTTATTGAGCACATTTCATACGAATGTAACAGATGCAATTAATATCCAAGAAACAGGAACATTAAAAACATAACCAAAAGATTAAAAAAAAAAAAAAAACACTAAAATGAGAGGAAGTGGTAACTATTATTATTATTTAATTTCTAAGAAAAAAGCGGTTACTCAATGGTGACGCCAACTGCGCGTTTCGGTCATGACATCATCACAAAAACCTTCCTCAGTGCCGTTTTTGGTGGTTTGATGGCATCTTTAAAAAAAATCGGAGCGGTTCTGAGGTTCTGATTTGTGCAGCTATGAACTGATCTGCCGTGACCTCCCTTCATTATGTGTGTCAGCTGGAACCAATTAACGACAAGGCTCATATTAACCAAACATCTTGTGAACTCGGCTCCTCACCCTGGAACATCCGTCCTGAATCCTTCCCCAACGCGACTAGCGGCATCGGGGTTGTGGCCCAGAACCTCGCTGTCGAGTCTTTGTTGTTTGTATCACGCTTGCGAGAAGTTTGGCCTGAGTGTATCGTTACTGCTGTGGAGTTGTTTGTCGTGCTGTGATGTCACACAAACACACACACACACGCTTATTTGTGTCTTCAACTGAGTGCAATTAATTTCTATCCCTGGGTATTTCTGAAATTTGGGAATTTTTTTGCTGCCTAATTGCCTCCGTCGCCCTGCAGGGAAATGGAATCATTAATGCTCAGAACGCTTCGTCCGGAACGTCGCTGCTGGGGACGACCAATCTGGGTTTCCGATTTCCTCACACAGGAATACTGGAAGATGGTCAACACAATGCGATGTAAAAATGGACGATTGTTAGCATTTCATTATCATCAGAATTATAAAATTAATACACATTTACATCGATCAAGCAAAACATTATGGGTACGGCATGTTTATCATAGAATATAACGCAACAGTCGTTACTGGGGCTGTAGTTTGTTGGGCTGTACTGGGTTACACTGAGAGGTGACCCTAAACTTTTGTCACCCGCATGCACGGGGTGACCAAAATATTAGGGACACCTCTCAGTGTAACTCAGTACAGTTCACCAGCATCACAAATTACAGTTCCGACACAGAAATTCATACATATATAAAATGCAATAAATACATCATATTACAGTTATTACATTAAAAAAAACGCCCCTCTCACCCTGGTGGGCTGGTATCTGTGTCATCCTCAAGCTCAGGTCCTCTACCAGCGGCCTGGGAGTTTGAGGGTTCTGCGCAGTATCTTAGCTGTTCCTAGGACTGCGCTCTTCTGGACTGAGGCTTCAGATGTTGTTCCTGGGATCTGCTGGAGCCGCTCTCCCAGTTTGGGGGGCACTGCTCCGAGTGCTCCTACTGCTACGGGGACCACGGCAGTCTTAACCTTCCACATCCGTTCCAGGTGCTCTTTCATCCCTTGGTACTTCTCAACCTTTTCGTGTTCCTTCTTCCTGATGTTTGCATCCGCTGGTATCGCCACATCTATCACCACCGCCCTCTTCTGCTCTTTGTCCACCACCACTATGTCCTGTTGGTTAGCTGGGAGCTGTTTGTCAGTCTGGATGCTGAAGTCCCACAGGACCTCGGCCCTGTTGTTCTCGACCACCTTCTGTGGTATGGCTTGTTGGGATTTGGGTCCTTCTAGTCCATACTGGGTACAGACGTTCATGTATATTTTCCCAGTCACCTGAATGTGCCTCTCCATGTTCGCTGATCCAGCTGGCATCTTACACCCTGCCACTATGTGCTGGACTGTCTCAGGGGCATCTTTGCACAGCCTACACCTTGGGTCTGATCTACTCTGGTAGACCCTGGCCTCTATGACTCTCATAGGTAGGGCCTGTTCTGTGCTGCCATGATTAGTGCCTCTGTGCTGTCTGTCAGTCCAGCGTTCTCCAGCCACTATAAATATATACTCACACACACACATACACATAGATGCGCGTGTGTGTGTGCGCGCCTGCATATATGTGTTTGTGTACAGATAAAAAATATATACTCATATATATAGCAATTTCTCCCATATATGTACATATACATCCATCACAGACACAAATAAATAAATATCCATATCACATCTAATCATTATCCTTCATGTTTTTAACAGATACTGCCTTTCTTGCAGACGGATGTGAGGGCATAAAAACGTCTTTTGGGTCGGTAAACTTTGAAACATAACTTAATTGCAACACCGATAGACAAGGGGCATCGTAAGGCGGAGAAAAGTGACGGTTCTAAGTGCCCGTGATTGAGAGTCTCCAGAGAATGATAGAACATTACTCAACTTTCTATGAAAATTATTAACCATTATCATAAAACAATGTTTGCCTCACAAGATACTTAGAAACATATTTGTTTGGGGTTTTTTTGCACAGGTTTTTTGCAAAAAAGAATAAAAACAATCAACTCCCTACCCCCCAAAAAAAGAAAAGCAGAGAAAGGACGACAGCATGTGACACTTTTTTTTTTTTTTTTTTTTTTTTTTTACCAGAATAGCTGGGTCTCGTCCGTGAGTGGTGGAAATTAAAACTGCCAAGCCCGCATGAAATAAAGCTCTT
>CAAKHG010043336.1:11688-53429 GCA_901007715.1 Dactylopterus volitans
CTTAGAAACATATTTGTTTGGGGGGTTTTTTGCACAGGTTTTTGGCAAAAAAGAATAAAAACAATCAACTCCCAACCCCCCAAAAAAAGAAAAGCAGAGAAAGGACGACAGCATGTGACACTTTTTTTTTTTTTTTTACCAGAATAGCTGGGTCTCGTCCGTGAGTGGTGGAAATGAAAACTGCCAAGCCCACATGAAATAAAGCTCTTGCCGCCCCCAGTGTGAGTTAACCTACGTCATTCCGGACCGAAACGATGTGTTTCTGTGCCATTCGAGCCAACGTTTGATCAGCCCATTGGTACGTATGGATACCAAACAGACGAGGCCTCGTGCTCAGGCTCAGCTGACCCACTCCCACCTCCCGACACCCACACGGCTCACACTCAATCTCACACTCAACCTCACACTCAACCCGCCCCTCTGATATCTGGAGGAGGTGACTTTTTTTTTATGTCAAAAAATGTGCCCTAATTGCAGGAGGAAATGTATTATTCTGCACACTAATAATTTTAGAATAATCCATTATTATTATACCCCACGTAATGATCCACAGATAAAACTAAACAAAAACAGCCTACATTACTCATTGGATGCCGGATAGTTTTAGCACGATGCTCTTTTGAGCACAATTAGAGTTATTTTATCGAGGGCATCGCTGCATGCTACACAGCCAGGAGCGCGTGGAGGTGCACTGAAGTGGTGGGGGGGGCCAAGGTGTTTTATTTTTATTTTTTTTCCATGGGGCCTCCACATTCCTGGCGGCGCCGCTGATAACAGCCGCATCGAACTATCATTTTGCCAGCGATCTCTCCCTCTACTCTCCGTCCTGCCTCCGTAAACCTGAAATTCACATCAGCTCTCATTATCTCCGAGTCGCATCAGCAGATCGACTCACATCGGCTGACATTTTTAAGCCGTCGCCATCATTTTCGTGACTATTTAGCCCAAAGATAAGACTGCAAATCGCGTGGTGACTTGCGCCTCCGAGAGCTATTACTGAATTACACGCACTTAATACGGCACCGGGAGCATTGTGAATTAAAAGAGCAGCCCTGAAAATAGATTTGTAATCCGTTCACAATTCATCTGGAACTTTTGAGCCCCTCGTGACGCGGGTTTCTTGTGGGCGGAACCATAAGCGGGCTTTTTTTTTCCCCCCCGCCGCCGCCAACCCGGACGCCTTAGAGTGAAGCACAGCGCTACTCGGAAGCAGAAGGATGTGGCTGCTGTCGGTGCTGGTCCCTCTTCTCCGACTGTACCTCTGCGGGATCAAGGTTCTCATCTACCAGATGTTCCACAGGTCCTTCACGCTGCCAGGTCAGGTCTCCTGTGGTCCGCGTCTTTGAGCGTCTCGTTTTGTTTTTTTTTTGCCCCCTCGAGCCTCATCACGAAGCTTCCGGTCACCTTCTTTCAATTTGATGAACAGGTGGACTCGCGTGCAGACGCCGTAGCAACGGAACCGTCTCCTAGTGACGTCATCGGCGCTTTAAATTTAATAACATGGTGGAAAAAAAAATAAAATAAAATAAAATAAATGACGCAGCCCGGGTCCTTAAGATGACCCGAGTCAGTGAACGCATCCGATGCTGAGTGTCGCTGTTTTCTTACGTCCGCGAGGTGACGTCAGTAAAGCCCTCGCGCGTGTGTGTGTGTGTGTGTGTGTGTGTGTGTGTGTGTGTGTGTGTGTGTGAGAGTGAGACCGGGCTGCACTCATCCTGTAAAATATTAACTGTGTTATCAATCAAATTGCTGACTAATGAGCTGAAAGCAAGACTTGTCCAGCTGCATGTGTTTGGTTCATATGTCAGAAAGGACCAATAAATGTCTGCGAGACGTTTATCGGGGGTTTTGGTATTTTAAACTCGCATAACAAAGGGCAAAATATTACTTTTTTTAGTGAAACATATTTTTTTCTTTCATGTGTTGAAGTCAGAGCTGAAATGTTTCGCTGATTTTCAGTTTTTGGTCTGAAAAGAAAAAGACAGAAAATGGACTGGCAGCAGTTTTGATGATCTTGAAGGTTTTTGATAAAGCAAAAAAAAAAAAAAAAAGTAAATAAAAAAACAAAAGTAAACTGAGTATCATTTAGGCTTGTTTGTCGCACACGAGCGCGCCCATGCTGACAATGTAGTTTTTAGGTATTTTACAGACCTCGCCAGGAAGGAGATGACTTAAAAGTATCGCCAATTAGATTGTATTTGCTCATAAAGATCACAAAAGCCAGTTTCCATGCAAGCGTCATTCAAAACAACGTTGAAGTCCGGACTAGTTGCGCGTCCTTTCCGCTCCCTGCTGTATTCGCAAAGGTCAGACTCCCCGAGTGGTTCCGCCATGATCAGGTCAATTCCAGCATCGGCGCCACTGTAAAAAAATAGTCAACCAAAGAAATCCACATGAAACGGGCGCTGCCAAATATCTCTCTGCCTGTAATCCTCTTAATGCTCCGTCATGCCGAAGGTCTCGGGTCACATTCTTTTTTTTTGTGGCCCTGCTGCTGCTCCGAGGATGCTGTTCAAATTTTAAATGTCAGAAACCATCATATTTTGGGTTTGAAATCATGTGATTTATGAAGCGAGACATGACTAAGGCCCGCGCAGTGCTGGCACAAGCGCTGGATTGTGTGGCCGCACAGTGAAAACCAGTCTTACAGGCTTTACCCATAATCTTGCCAAGAATGCTGATTATTCAAGTGGTCATAAGGGGTTTTTACACATTCTTGCCATTTACAATGAATAGATGAAGCCATGACAAAAACGAGTAACACTCCCCGGCTCACGATACAAATTATTATTATTATTATTATTATTATTATTATTATTATTATTATTATAATCAACGCTATAAACCTCGCATTGTGAAACTAAGTGGGTTAAAGTTGAAAGAGCAAGTGGGTTTTTAGGCACTTTACACAGGATTATGCAATACATGGACTGTGCTTTTTGGTGTTCTCAGTCATAAGCGGTCAGATGTTCTCAAAGCTTTGAAAAGTGAACTTGTTCAAAAGTTCCCCAAGAATCTGTCTTTCAAAGAAACTGGGAAATTAACGAGGTGTTTGTAAAGTTACGGGATTTAAAGATACCGTGATCTGGTCTTTGAAGGATTGTTTACGTGCATGAGGAAGATCTGGGAAACCAAAGTGAGTTTTTTTAAATCAGGTCACGTTGCACATATTAAATTTTAACTAACATGTAAATCACTGAGAATATTCCAGGGTCCTGCACAGAATATGTCAGATGCTAATGGCGGACTATATTATAGATATTAGACCAGCATGAGGGAACCTGATTTCTCCTGGTAACCTGGTGTCTTGTTTTCATGTAAATGTTTATGTGGATATCTCGTCTAACTTAATTTTTTTTTAATTTCCACAAAATCATACTATCATAGGTTCATCAACAGCTGTAATGTCTGTATCAAAGCTGTAAACACCCTCAAATGTATATTTCACTATTCCTGTTAGGTGCTCAATAAGTGAAGGCATCCAGCCGGATTGCTTACCAGAGGAACCAATGGAGGGTAAAAGTTCGGGACCTTCATTCTCTGGCCTCAATCTGGTTGCTCACCCACGGGCAAAAAGCAAAGTCTGGAAATACTTTGGCTTTGACACCGATGCCGACGGGTGCATATTGCACTGGAAGCGTATATACTGCCGTGTATGTATGAGCCAAATCGCTTACTCGGGCAACACCTCCAACCTCTCGTACCACCTCGAAAAGAACCATCCTGTAGAGTTCAGTGAGTTTGTGAAGAGCAATACCGATCAGATGCGCGAGGCGTTCGTGACGGCGTTCTCCAGGATTAAGACGGAGCCCTCAGGTCTCCACATGCAGCAGTCCCAGGACACGAGCCTGAGGCAAACCTTAAACTATGAAAACAGGCGCCAAAACGATCTGACCATAGCCATCATCAACTTCGTCTGCGAGGGACTGTACCCTGCGTCTGTAGTGGAAGAGCCTACTTTCAAGACCTTAATGACTACCGTGGATCCCGGATACACTCCACCGAGCAAAAGTGACATGGTGGTTAAGATGCTCCCCCAGATGTATTGCCGTACTCGGGATGCAGTCTTCAACGAGATCGCCGGCGTCGTGAACTGCGGCGTCACGACAGACCTCTGGCAGAGCCAAACCCAGAGCAGAACATACATTTCTCTCTCGATGCACTCGGTGAATCACAGTAGCACGAGCGGCTTCTTCATGACCAACAAGTGCCTTAAAACTTTTGAAGTGCAAGAGGACAACACGGCCGAGAACATCACCCGCGCGATGTACGAAACCTTTGTCGAATGGGGGATCACTCACAAGGTCAGCGGCGCCACCACGAACGGCTCGGTGGACATCGTGAAAGCCTGCTCGCTGCTGGAGCTGTCTGTGAAGATGCCGTGCCTCGGCCACACCGTCAACCGCGCGATGGATGAGGCCTTCCAGCTGCCGCGGGTCGACAGCTTTCTGGGATGTTGCCGCAAACTGACCGATCACTTCAGGGAGCCGACGATGTACCTGCTGAGGGAGAAGCAGAACCAGCATGGCCTCGCCCAGACTGCGCTCATCACAGACAGAGGTAGGTCCTGGCTGGCCACGCTGGCGATGCTGCAGAGGCTGAAAGAGCAGCAAGTGGCTGTGACTGCAACCCTGATGGAGAGCTCCGGCGGCCAGCACTTCACCTTTGATGGCCCTGACTGGACCTTGTTGGACGGCCTGATCGAAGTTCTGCAGCCTTTTAAAGTGGTGGCAAACATGATCACCTCCTGCAGGTACCCAACCATCAGCATGGTGAGGCCCGTGCTTCACATGCTCCTGAACACCACGCTCAAAGTCAAGGAGGGGGACCTCAAAGAGATCAGCATGACCAAAGAGGTCATCTCCCGGGTCCTGTCAAGCACCTACTCACAGAATGCACTGTTGTCGCAGGAGATCTCAACATTCCTCAACATCGCCACATTTTTGGATCCCCGCTATAAGAAGCTGCCTTTCCTGTCCGCCCAGGAGCGCTCCAAAGTTGAGACTAACGTCATCGAGGAAGCGAAGGCGATCCTGGAAAAGCAGACCGCGGAGCGATTATGCCTCGGCGATTTTTCCGCAGGGACTGACGAGCCGCCCAGCAAAAAGCAGACACCTCTGAGGGAATCTTCCACCAGCAGCTCCACCCAGGAGAACCCTTTAGCTGCCATATTTTGCCAGTCTGATACAGATCAGAGTCAGGAGGAGCTGCATGCTCAGGTGGTGGAGGAGCTGAGTAACTATAAATCACAGAGAGTCCTGGGCCTGAATGAAGACCCTTTACACTGGTGGTCCAGCCACGCTGCCTTGTTCCCCACCCTCCCAAAGCTGCTCCAGAAGTACTGGTGCGTTCCCGCCACCAGCGTTCCTTGTCACCGGCTGTTCAGCTCCGCAGGCGCTGTTCTGTGTGGGAAGCGGAACCGCATAGCTCCGGCCCTCGTGGATCAACAGATCTTCCTGTACGAGAACTCGCGGAGCTACTACGAGCCCGAACCCTGCGAGGAAGACCTGGACAGTGCCGGGGAAGGGGGCTGTGGTCTGGGCCAGCCGCTGGAGTGACTGTCTGCTCTAAACTGCGAGTGTTCGAAGTATTTGGACAGTTTTGTTTTGCTGTATACAGGCTGTATGCTGGCTTACATGCAGTACCCGCTGATACGTCAAAAATATAAGCACTCCTCAATTAACCCTTTTATGATACCTTTACTTTGAGTGAAGGCTCAAATAGGCCTAAATGGTCCTCACCTGGCTGGAAGGAGGGGGAACATTTCCACCACCTCTGTCCAAATTTCAGACCTGCACCTACGAACAACTGTGAGATTCAATAATGAATCTGTACATACACAGAAAGAAATAAAAATGACCCGGCTGCTTTTGCTCAAGAAAGGGTCCCGAAAGGGAGCCGAAACTGAGCTGTTCCTTGTAACACTGTAGGTGGTGTTGCGTCGCATGTTGGTCCGTGACGTTGGACCAGTTACTCCGCCGCTATTGGATGAAGCGCGGTGAGCTTCCCTGCAGACATCCAGAGGGATGAATCTGACCGGCTTTAGCGACCTGCCGTCGGCAGGTGGACCCGTTTGGTTCTTCGTGACATGTTTTGTCCGCCACTTCACATGTTCACCTGCAGACTTGCTCAGAACTAAGTGTGGGCAGACATTTGCATGTTGGTATCGTTAAGGTGAGCAAGTCAGCATGCTGACAGACTTACTAACGTGGCTTTTGACACGCTCGTCGTGTTGTTTTTTTTCTTCATGTGTGGCTAAACCAGATGACACGTGATCATTGGTTTCGAGGTGCCAGCAGAGTTTTTCCAACACTGATAGAGTGACACGAGTGGTTTCCCCTACTTCCAGGCTTGGTGCTAAGCTAGGCTGACCATATCTCAAACGTAAGATTGGCATAAGATTGGTACGGCTGTGGAATGTATTAAAGTCTGTTAATCAACTGTACAGATAATTCTCTTTCATTTAAATTTGTCATTATTCCTCCTGGCATCATAAGCGTTTTCATGAAAAACGTAGCTCTTGGGAAATCTGATCCTGGGCCTCACCCGAGACCAAAAGAAGGAGCCTGTGCTGGCAGTGTTTCCTCTTCCGCTGAGTTTAATCGGTTCAGATTAAAATCATTAACCTCCCGCTGTTCTCAGATCAGCTGCGCCCGTTTTCCTCACTCAGTCTCGTTGCCTCACATCTGATCTGCCCGTCATCATGCTGTCCCTCAGTCCGGAAAGAGTTCCGTGGCTGTAACATTACAACCAATCATGTTATATAAGATTCGATCAAAGTGTGTGTGTTACCCAAAACAAAACCGAATCATTTTAGTCGTTTTTCTAGTGGTAATATTGTGTGTTGTCACTAACGGCGCGTCTGGTTGTTCATCACACTCCTGCAAGCTAATCAGTATTTTATTCAAGTTGAATGATTTGACTCAACGTGTCATAATCCCACATACTGTAAGTACCGTGTGTGCTAATGCTAGCATTAGCAATGGTCGAGATTTAGAAAACGCCATGTTCTGTAATAAGGAAAAAAAAAAAAGAAGAAACGGTGAAATGACAGTAAACATGTTTTTTTCAGCACTTGCCTGTGTCTACGTTCATTTCACATAAATGTGCTCCATCCCTCAGCTGATGAGGAGTTTTCCTGCCGGTCCACATGGTTCTGGTCTGTGTTTCAGCCCGTTTAGATGGACTGACAAAGACAGACCGTGGAACATGTAGACGGAACTGACTGGACTTCCCTTTCTGCTGGTTTAAACGCTGTGTGGCCCCATTTTACCTGGAGGCAGAACTTGGAGGCCTTCCTCCACGCCGGCTCACACAAGCCGGTTTATAGACTTAAGACACGGTCGCACGCAGATTCCAAAAGAAGAAGAGCGATTGCGTCATGTTCTCATGTGCTCCCCCCCTCTCTCCTCCCACACAGCCTTCCCCAATCAGAATGGAAGGGTTGCCATTGTGACTGGGGGTACGAGAGGAATGGGTTATGAGACAGCGAGACACCTGGCGGGCCTTGGCATGCATGTGTTCATAGGTAGGCGACCGCTCCATCACACGCCTCCACTCAGCCCGCAGGTGTGTCTGCGCCCGCCGCCGCTTCTCCACGCAGGCTGACGTGTCACCGAGAGACCTTGCAGTTGTCCTAAAATCCAGCTCAAGTTTCAAATATGTGCAAACTTAAGTGGCAAAGCATATTTATCATTAGCGCGCAAGTCGGTGAAGATATGATTTGACAATCCTCTGTCGGATTCAAATCCAGCAAATATTGGATCCTTTAGATTCCCACATGGAGTCTTCTTAGTTTACTGCTGCGTATTTCAATGTGTTTGTGATCTAAGAAAGCTGCTCAGCTCAAACGTAGACGGCCGCTGACCTTCAGCACCCGTCATTACACAGCAACGCGTCCGAATGAATTCAGAGACGCTTGAACCACGGTGTCGTAGCTGTAGACCACGAGGGTGTTGTCATTCCAGCGTTTGAGGGTGAGCGCTCGGCTGCAGCCCAGATACAGCACAAGACCATCCAACGGCACGAGTTCCTCAAAGAGCCTCATGATTTCAGTCTTGTTCTCTTGTTGTCATATTCACGCGCTGGTTAAAGACGTTTCAGGATGGAATGTTTGAGACCGAGCTTTAGACAGACCTGTTGAAAAGCGCTGACGCGGATATCTGCTGGACCTCTGCCCACCAAGCCTCTCTGATCTCCATCATCTCCAGCTGGGAACGAGCGAGAGGAGGGCCTGGCTGCTGTCAGGAAGATTCACGAAGAAGGCAGCCAAGGGAAAGGTAACCAACAGCATTGCTGAAATAGCCGAAGACGGTGTATCGCCCATCCGGAGGCACCTCTAGTGTCAGTTTATCTCTGTGTTGTGAGTTGTAGCTCATGATTTTACTCATTTGACACATTGTTTTTCCCCTTTCTGAGAAACAAACTGCCAGTGTTCACCAGCAGGCTGGTGGAAGGGTTCATGCGCCGCTGATCGGGAGAGCAGACGGGTTCAACTCGGCCGCAAGCAGGGGTTTTAACTCTGTTATGAGAGATTAACAACTCACTAGTTATAATAACTGATATGAGCAAGCTGTGGACCAGTCACGTGCGACATCATCAAAGCGGAACCATGTTTCTATCTTATATTTCTATCGTGTATGGCTGATTTTAGATGAACTTCAAAATGGATGTAATGGCAGAAAAGGGCGTGACCTATAATGACCCCCCTCAATATTCACCTAATTAGAACTTTTCTTCAACGCCACGCTGTCTGTGTGAAATACGCCAGAGGGTTCCGGAGCAGTAGATGATCGCTCGCCACACGGTGGCGCTGCTGCTGCAGTTTTTATGCTGTTTGGCTTTGTCGGGCTGACCTTTGACCCCGGTGGAGTCATGCAGCTCGAGTTTAGGAGGCACTGCGCTGTTTCACTCCCTCTTTATATTTACTCAAAACCATCATCTGCAATTCATGTTAAAAAAAAAGGAAAAAAAAGTGTTTTACAAAGCGAGAGCTTCAGGTGTTCCTGGCAGGTGGAGTGAAGCTGAAAATTACAGCGATTTTAAAAGCCGTTTAAACTGTGATCAGCTCATCACGGGCAGATTTAAATGAGGCGCTGCTCAAGTTTACTGTGGAATAGGAGAGAAAACTGTTGCTCCCGTAGCTCACCTGGTCCAAACCCTGCTGGGAGGGCATGAAAGATGCTGGTGTAGTAGGACAAAGGTCCAAGAATTAAATGTGGTGCAGAAAACAGCCGTCGGCGCTCAAACCTCTCACTTCTGCGTTAGAAATGCTGTTAATGTGGAATAACCGCGGGGAACCCGGGCTCCTCTGCTTGACCTCATTTGTTGCGAGCAGACGTTCAAACTCGTGTCTCCTCTGAGGACATCGGGGAACAGTCAGCGAGTGTCTGTGCAGCTCAGAACCGTCTCATTTTAGAAACGGATTCTGAAATCCTCGAGAAGCCGGTGGCTCTGAAAGCAGCATTGAGCGGGGGGGGCTCCTGGAGGCGCTCGGCTGGTTGGAGGCGGCGGAGGGAATTTCTCTTCCTCTCCAACGGCGGCCGTCACACAAAGGGAGCTTTTGTGTCAGCGCGACTGTGAGACTCGACTGGCGGTTGATTCCCTGAATTCTAAAGAGGCTTTTTGTGTTTTTAACATGGACATTCAGCTGCGCTGGAGACCCTCCTCCCCCCCATCTCCTGCTGGGCCCCACAGTCGTCTCCATCTGCCACCGATTCCTCCCACGTCACTGACACATCTTTCAGGCTGATTTGGCTAATTAGCTGATAGATTTATAGAACAAGAGTGCTGAGCACATTTGTCATCTTGTCAGAGCCAACCTCTGTTTCTTTTTTTCAGCCGAGTTCCTCTTCCTGGATCTGACCTCGCTGAAGTCGGTGCGACAGTTTGTCCAGACGTTCAAGGGCCGAGGCCTCCCGCTCCACCTCCTGGTTAACAACGGTAGGTGGAACACGCGCGGTGGAGGAGGTGCTCGGCTCTGCGCTGATGTCCTCATCTCAGAAGTCTCTCCAGCCAAAGTCCTGAAGTTGATCCACTCAAATGGGGTTAAGCACAGAAAGCAAAGCAATTTAGACTGGAGAGAGAAACAGGTGCAGGAGAAGGTGCATGATGTAAGAACACGTATTTTTACTTCCGCTGCTACAAGCTCGTTTTTGAATGTGTGATTCTGGTGAAGGAACTTTGTAATGCACCTTTCTGGGTCACCTGAAGCAGTGAGGAGAACGGTTCCTCCACCATAAGCGTGAAAGGATAAAAGTGCAGAAACTAAGAGTACGGAAACCGGGAAAACGGCGCTCAGCCCCCCGCTGGTGGCATTCGTCAGGAAGTCGGGGTCAGCTGTGCCGCTGCTGTGTGCTGATTGGATGCGGGCCGACTCTGTGATCCCCTCTCCCCTTTCCCTGTGCTTGCGCGCTTTAGCGGGAACCATGCTGGTCCCGGAGAGGCAGACGGAGGACGGCTTTGAGTTCCACTTCTGCCTCAACTACCTTGGTCACTTCCTGCTGACCAATCTCCTGCTGGACCTGCTGAAGCGGTCGGGGAAACACGGCCGCTGCTCCCGAATCGTCAACATGTCATCTGCAACACACTACGCAGGCGTCATGCACATGGACGACCTGAACAGGAGGTAAGAGGGAGCGGGGTCCCGTGTGTGTGCTGCCTCATGTGAAGGCCCTGAACCGAAGGATGTGAATATAAACGTGCTGTTAAAGCCATAAATGTTGTATTGAGATCCAAATTTGCCATCAAACATTTTAGGAGGAGATTCATGGCAGCTCGTGATCGCATAACATTGCAAGTAGTGTCAGCATGCAGCCGTTAGTTTAAAACTATGACCCATCCACATGCTCAGTCCCATTTTCCCCGACTGTTTAAAATAGATTAATAAATGCAGTTTATCATTATCTGACTCTAACCGCAGATGAAGGTTTGGGCATTATTTCGAAAGCATTTTTTTTTTTTTTTACATTTTCCCACTTAAAAATAACAGTTGATTCTCCATTAAAGCCCCTCGAGGCTTCTCGGCTCGATCAGTTTGAGCAAGACATGAACCATGAGGTGCTTGAGTTTATTATAGTTCCTCCTACGATCTATACGGAGATGATCACTGCCTTTCATGTGAACGGCGAAACAGTGATGTGACCTCATATGGAAAGAAGAAACAGATCCAAGCACAGAGCCTTGCGGAACTCCGTGAATAACGTTGGAGCGCATGGAGGACTAGAATCTGAAATCAATCTTGTAGGAAGTTTTTCATAGCAGAAGTTATCGGGCAGAGCTTCAGGTCCAGGCCACGCCCGCTAGATGCCTGCTGAGACCCAGCAGTTCCACCGCAAGGAAGCAAACACCAGTAAAAACCAGAAGCCATGAGCAGGAAGGCTTTGAGGGCGCGGGAATGCCTGCCTGCCTGCCTGCCTGCCTGCCTGTCTGCCTGCCTGTCTGCCTGCCTGCCTGTCTGTCTGTCCGTCCGTTCATGTATCTTCGGTCTGCTAGCGCGGCTAAAGCTATGTGAAAGCTGACATGCTAGCTTCTCCGCCTCCTGCCTCTTGTTCCCAGGGAGTGTTACAGTTCGCACGGTGCTTACGCCCAAAGCAAGCTGGCTCTGGTCCTCCTCACCTACTACCTGCAGGAGCAGCTGATGGCCGGCGGCTTCCCGGTCACCGTCACCGCCGTGGACCCGGGCATGGTGGACACGGCGCTCTACGACAACCTGTGGAGCCTCGCGCAGGCTCTCAAGAGGCCCGTGGCCAAGATTCTATTCAGGGTACGCTACTCTTCGAACCTAGGGGTGTTGGTTTACACAAAATATGACTCACACGAGAAAGATTTCTTAATTTGGTTTAAAAAAAAAATGCAAAAGTTAATATCAGCCAATAAGAACCCTCTGCGACTGTGGCTGTCGCCGCTCCTTTTAATGTTCTGAAAGATGGCGGCGTACCTGGTCGGCGGGCGTGACTCATTTCTAAAAGCTTGTTTTTAGGTGAATTTCAACCCCTTTAACAGTTGCTATGCTTTCTAGCAGCTGCTGCGTCACACTTGATCTTCTCTGACCGCATTTATGGAACAAATATTTGTCACAACAAGAAAAATGCTGACGAGCTGCTTCGTTGTCCGCCCTTTATCATTTTCCTCCAAGGAGAAACGGGTTCTGGTTCTGATGGATTAAGAGTAAACGCAAACCCACACAAGATCACATCACACAAGCTCCAATAAGACGGAGGTCCGAATAATGTTCTTTAAAATGAGCAGTTAAAAGAAAAACCTTAATTGTGTTGGCAGTAACTCTCTATTCATTGTTTTTAGGTGAAACAGGTCCGACAGCTTTGATCAGCGTTAATTATCAACATTAATTATCATTGGTGGATTTGAATTTAGTTGATCGGGACCGTCGCCGTCGTGACTTTCTGATCCGAGTGGAGGTTTCGGTCTCAGCTCAGCCGCTCCTCTTCCCACGCTTGTTCCCCTCAGACTCCAGCAGAGGGAGCCGCCACCACCATCTTCGCCGCGGTCGCCGCGGAGATGGAGGGCGTGGGCGCCTGCTACCTGTACAACGGCCAGAAGAAGCAGTCGTCCCACCTGTCCTACGACTCCGAGCTGCAGGCGGAGCTGTGGAAAAAGAGTTGTGAGCTCGTGGGTGTTTAGGAGTCTGGACGCGTCCAGGCCGCAGGTGCAACATCTCCACATCACCCGGAGCCACCTCAGATATGGAGGGGTGGAGTCTGCAGCCAGCAGCGTTTCACTGAGTTTTTATGCCATATATATATATATAATCATTTCAAGCTTTTAGTCCCAAAAATGAGTCCAAAACTCTGGATCCCACGTTCCTAATAATTCACCTTGACATTTATGTATTTTATCTGATCCTTTAATTTCAAACATGTTGTCAAGGGATACCTGACGTTTAAAAAAAAATTGCCATCCCGTGCCTGACAAAGATGCCAAAACTACACGTACACATTTGCACTGATTTCAGTTACTAGGCATCTCCCAATTAGCACTTAATTAGCTTAATTCCAAGCTACTGCGGCTCGCGGTGCATTCAGGGACCGCAGCCACAGTGGTAAACACTGCATCCACCTGCTCACTCATGCGGGGGACGCGGATCAGATCCTGCCCCTGAACAGCTTGACACCGGGTCCGCGTCCATCGCGCAGGTGCCGCGTTCGAGTGCGGTCGCGAGACTGCGGTCAGAGAAACGCAAAGTTTCCTGAGAGGAGCTCGGTCGTGCGCCGATTCCCAGCATGCACGCTGCCCGAGTGCGTCACGGTGACGGGACGAGGCGCGGCCAGTGGGCGTGGTGGCTTCATTGTGAATCACTGAGCACTGAAGCACCGAGCACTTGTTGTGAGAGCGTGTGTGTGTGTGTGTGTGTGTGTGTGTGTGTGTGTGTGTGTGTGTGTGTGTGTGTGTGTGTGTGTGTGTGTGTGTGTGTGTGTGTGTGTGTGTGTGTGTGTGTGTGTCAGTCAGACCTTTCTACGATGAGACAGGTTGAGCTCACGAAGTGCCTCAGCAGAGCCTTTTTAAGCTTAAAAATATCACTACTCAGTATTCAGGCACTATTTCGGTGTGTGTGTGTGTGTGTGTGCGTGTGTGCGTGTGTGTGTGTGTGTGTGTGTGTGTGTGTGTGTGTGTGAGTGAGGGAGCTATAATGTGCACTGCCTTTAAACCCGAGATAATCTGCTCAGTTTGCACCGACTGAAAACCGTGTATGACATGAAGCACAAACTGCACTCTGATGCCTTTAAAGAACACACAGAGAAGAGAGAGCCTCCGTTCTGGCGGTGACACGATGGCGGGCGACATGTCGGCAGGTCCTCAACACTTCCTGCGTCCTGACGCTCCGCCGTGCTCTCATTGGACCGCTGGCGTCTGCGCCTGCTGCCTTATCCAATGGAATGACGAGTAGAGGAGGCGGCGGATGCGATTGGAGCTTGTGATTAAATCATTAACTCTTGCGCTCTGACAGAAATGTACTCGACTCGAGTTTATTCAAATCTGTGTATTTATTCGCCAGAATGAAGCCGATTCAGTGTAAATCAGATCGGACGAGATCTGTCGGCCTCTTGGCCCTTTGTGAGTTTGTGCATGTGAATGAAGGTTTATATCTACACGTTGATTCGTTACATACGTTTTGTGGCGTTGAAATTCCCAAAAAAAAACAACTCCCGCACTGCCTCAGACGTGTTTAACTTCTTCATAGCCTGCGATTGGACGGCCGAGAAAAAAACGCTACTAAGCGAGGCTGCGCAGCTCGGAAGGCGGCGGCAGCGGCATCCTGCAACGGAAGTCGGGTTTGTCCGTGTCTCAACGTGTGGGGAGGTTGGCGTTTTCCAGTCACTCCGCTTCCTTGACAAAAGCCGCTGCCTGCGTTACCCACAGTGCAGTGCAGCGCCGCACTTCTGAGCGACGCTGACTCGCATCGCATCATCGGAGGCAAGGTCCTAGAAACACTCTCGAAACACCTGCTGAAGCTTTTATCAACAGTTTGAGATGCCAAAAATACATATATGCTGTATAGACACACTGTGTACACCCATCAGCCATAACATTACGACCACTGCGTGTCCACCATAGAGTATAATACAACAGCCCTGCAATCAATTCTCCCTTCAGGAGGAGTTTTATGTTGGATTTTGATTGAATTTGTGTGAGAGAGGTGTTGACATGTTTGAATGATTGTTATTGGGACTGTAATTTGTGATGCTGGTGAACTGTACTGGGTTACACTGAGAGGCGTCCCTAATATTTTGGTCATCCCACTCGTGCATTAGGGTGGCAAAATATTAGGGACCCCTGTCATAATAATCCTGCACAGCTCAACAGTAAATATACAGTCGGATAAACTGCATGTAGAAACGGGGCCAAAGTCACCAGCTGCTGTTGATTGGCTGGGTTTGTTCTGCACGTGTGCAGTGAGTGCCGTCGACGGTGATGTCAGGGCGAAAATAAAGCTGCTGTTACTCTCACTTTGCAAAGTTCACTTGGAAGCGCTTTCAAGGAAAAAGGTCCGATCAGCCGATGTCTGTCCATGTGTTTGAATAACGTCATGTGGCTCTGGCGTGCTCCGGCTGATTGCGTCAAATTACCGAAGAAGAAGAAGAAGAAGAAGAAGAAGGAAGCCGATGTTTTTCGCTAATAAAGAGGTGCTCTTACAGACGGACTCCACATGTGACTGTTCCGACGGGTTTGTGGTTTCACAGTTCAAACAGAAACCACACGGAAATCCCCCGCGTCATGTTTCATTTTTCCATGAACCTGACCGCAACACTTCCAAAACCAACAAAAGCCAGACTTTAATTATGTAATAACAGAATAACTCAGACTCGGTGCTCGCCTGGACCCTTCCAGAGCTCCCGACGATGGGATCTCCTCATTTGTGTCCTTCCTCGGCCTTGAGGAGCATCTCAGATGCATGCGGAGGTGTGTTGGCGAGGAGACTCGGGGTGTGGCTAACATCTGGTTATTCACCATTTAAATGATCCAACTTTGTCGTCTGCTGATTGTGTGGAGCCTCAAAGGTGGCAGATGTTCCTGTCACATGACTCCATGGTGCCAACTCAGTTAAAGGAAACAGCAAGACGGGATTTATCACGTATGGCAGCTGGCTGCAACCAATCGGGGGGCAGGAGATGCAGCTGCCTCGTCATTCATTGTTCAACGCCTGCTGCCTCGTCTCCTCTCAGGTAGGAGAAGAGATTGATTAAAACCCTTTCGAGCTCAATTTTAACTGATTTAAGCTGACATAAAAATAAATAAATCAGCTGTTTTCACATTTGCACCATCCAAGAAAAACATCACAAGCGTTTAAAAATGCAACTTATGTATTTATTGAATCATAATTAAAAAAAAACACCAATAAAATGATCCCAGTAAGCCCACGAGGTAACCAAAGTGCATAATTACATTTGCTTAAAAGTTCTAAATTTACAATTTAAGAGCTGTAACTGTGCAAAAAAAAACAAATGAAGACAGTTTTTGAATTGTGCCAAAGAAGCTCGCGCAGACTTTTTTTTTTTTTTACACGTTTACATGTGAGGGAGACGAAGGTCACAGACGAGTGACGCTGCTCGGCCTGCAGATGTTCAGGTGGCGGCTGCGCTCAGACCGACAAGTCCCGCCCAGCGTGCTCTTGTGGTATTTAACTACAAATGTAAAATGTGAATTTCCCCAACCCTCTTTCAAACAGAAAGCATGTAAACTGAATAAGTGAGAAATGACCTGAAACTTAGCAAAACATCACAAGAAAATGCAAAACAAAATAGAGCAGCCCGACCGGAACCACACAGAGCAGCTAAATGGTGGAGGAGTTGAATAACAGCGTCGAGTCGTAACGTGGCAGAGCGGCTCGCTGACTGAGAGCCAGGATGGCGGCCGCAGCTGCGGCCTCGTAATGAGACGTCAGTGAGCGCGGCGCGGCGGCGAATCACAAGGGATTAAAATGTTCCCAGAAAACCAGACAAACCAGCTTCAAAACTCCACAGGCCTCCGGTAAAGAGCCTGAACTCGGCCCCGAGCGGGCAAAGTTCGCTCGGGGAGCAGCGTGCGGTGGATTAGAGGAAATATTTCTGCGATTAAACCCCTCATGACCCCAAACTTTTCCATCCACCATCTCATTAAGTATAAATTATATAAACCCGGTCAGAAAATGCCTGAGCCATCACTTTCCTGCACGCTGTAGGTTGCAAAATCCTAAGAGTGACTCAGCAGTTTGAATCCAGGCTCTGGCGTCGGGGAGGCCTGCTGCCTGACCTCCTCGTGGAGGAGCAAAGTTCTAAACTAAACTTTAACAGGAGGCCTTGAGGATGGCGTCTCCTCGGGTTCGGCTCCTGCTCCCGTGAAGTCCGCCCTCATCCTGCCGGCTGGTTTGTGAAAGTCATGTTTTGAGTGAAAAGGTGTCTGACGGCAGCCTCAGTCCGGGGAAGCCCGCCGGCTCGGCCTCACGGCGGCCTGGTGGCATGAGACGGCGCCCGCAGAGACGCAGATTAGAGCCTCGTGGTGAAGAGGCTTAAGTGTCAGCTGGAGGGATAAAGGAGAGCCGGCTGACCCACAATCACATCGCGGCTCAACGTCACCTTTCTCATCCAGATACCCACATGAGGCCTGTTAAAACGCAGTAGCTGGTTGAGGGGATCTGGGGGGGGTCCCTCAAAACACCTGCTGTGGTCAAAGCTGGCAAACGAAGCAAACAAGCCGGGTCGCTGTGCTGCTAAACTGGCTCTGACCGGGCCTGTTCACTTCTGCACTCGTTATGATCCAGAACCCGACAGATGGAGCTCGAGCCCCATGACTGACGTCATCTGTGATCGACTACAAAACAAATCCTGAGTCAGCAGAACTTTGCTGCTTGTTTGCTTGGTTTCAACCCCAACCAGTCGTTAAAGTACAAAGAGGAGAACCACTCCGGCCCGCAGCCGCCATCTTTAAGTCCACATCCAGTCTTCTGCCGTGTTGCTCCTGTCGTCCTCCCGGCTTCACACTCCCGCTATCACCAGAACAGGTGAGTCTTGGGTCTGGACCTGAAGGAGGCCCTCCTCGACCCGTCCAGCTCCTCCGTGTCACGGAAGGACGTGCTCTGGACGAGCTGCGAGGTCCTCGCGCGGAGCTTCTGCAGCCTGGGCTTCATCATGCTCAGGGAGGACTTCCTCCGGAGGAGCTTCTCTCTGGGACGGGCCTCCTCGTCCACGCCCTCGCACTCACCGGAGCTCAGGAGCCTGCTGGGCTTCAGGTTGGACTGGAGAACCTTGGAGAACCTCCAGCGGCCCCCATCCTTGTGACGCAAGTCCTCAGACTTGGAGTGGTCGTACTCTCCTATGATGTCCCGTATGTCCACACTGGCCCTGTCGGTGAGGTACTGGCAGGCCTTCTTCCCGCTGTAGTCTCTGACCTCCACGTCTGCATTGTAGGCCCCGACCAGCAGCTTCACCACCTCCATGTGGTCGTGCATGGCGGCGATGTGCAGCGGCGTGTGGCCGCTGCTGGAGCGGACGTCCACGCTGAGGGGGACGTTGTGCTGCTTGGCGAAGTTGATGATGAGCGCCATCAGCTCGGGCTTCCCGTGCTTGGCGGCCCAGTGCAGGCAGGTGAACCCCGTGATGAAGTCCTTCCTCAGGACCAGGCTGGGCTCGGTGGCCAGCAGCTGGCACAGGCTGGTCCACTCCCCGTCCGAGGCGCACATCATCCAGGCGTGCTCCAGCGGGTCCAGGGCGACCGAGGCCCGGTCCTCGTCCGGGTTGGAGGACAGCAAGGAGACCGAGTCGCTGTCGCTCCTGGAGGGCAGATAGACGGAGCCGCGGAAGACCAGGCTGCGTCTCAGCTGCGGGGAGCTGTTCATCATCACCTCGATGAAGTGCTTGCGGCTGCCCTTCGGACTGGCGGCGCCGTCGCTGGCGGACAGACTGTGCGCGTCCAGCAGGGCCTCGTCCCCGCCGTCCACTTCATCCGGCGGCCCGGCGGCGCCCGCGTCTTCCTCGTCCGCGTCTTCCTCCTCCGCGTCTTCCTCGTCCGCGTCTTCCCTCCCGGCGCCCTCCCGCCCCGCGTCGTCCACCCGCCGTGCGCCCTCCCGCCCCGCGTCGTCTACCTGTGCTGCCGCGCCAGTCCCAGCAGGCCCAGGCAGGGTGAACACGGTCTCCTCGGCGGGCAGAGGCGACGCCTCCGTGACTGCTATCTCAGGTATGTGCGGCGCCGTCGCGGCCGGCGGCGCCCCCGAGTCCGGGTCCGGGTCCGCGTCCGCCTTCTCCCGGCCGCTGCTCTCCCGGTTGCCCATCACGCCGCTGACCGCGCTCGCCGGCTCCCGCCGCCTGCCGCCGTCGTCCCGTCGTCGCTCCGGCACCGCGGCTGCAGGGGAGGCGGCTCGCGGGACTCGCGCCCGCCCGTCACTTCCGTAACCTGAGCCAGGTGTGTGCCGCAGCGCGGCGCGTGCGGCGGGGCGCGGGGCGGGCTCTTCCTCCCCCGCGTCATCGTCACGCACCTGGCGGTCCTCGCCGGGCCGCGGGGGTTCCCCCTGATTAGCGCCGGGTGGAGGGGGTTCCCCTTGATTCGCGCCGGGTCGCGGGGCTTCTACCTGGCGGCTGTCGTCGGGCTCGGCGGGTCCGAGTTCGGGTCCGGGTCCGGGTCCGGAGCGAACGCCCCCGCGCGGCTCCGGCGGCGGAGCTCGGAACCTCTTCCTCAGGCAGACGTACTTGACTCCGCTCTCGGTTCTCACCACGGCGATGTTGTCCACGTAGCTCTTGAACGCCTCCCTCACCGCCGCCTTCCTCTCCGGCTCCTCCGGGAAAACGGACTTGAAGTGCTCAAGCAGGTCCGCGTTCTTCACCCTGGCGCCGTTCTGCCTCAGAAAGTCCAGCAGCGCCTCTTGGCTGCACCGCGCGGCCATCGGCACCGAGCTGCCGGTCGCCCTCCGGTGAACGACCCAAACCGAACTATCCGCCGAGCCGCGGCACCGACGCCGGGCGCGTCATCGCTGCTGCGGGCGGGCGGGCGGGCGAGCGTGACCTCGCGCTGGGCTGCGGAACCGTCGTCGTCGGGCGTCAGCGGATCCCGGCAACCGGGACAGCGGGCAGGGGCGGAGCGGCGCGCAGGCGCAGCGGGCCGCTTCAGCCGGGGTGCCCGGGGGCCCCAACAGGGGGGGTGCCCGGGGGCCCCAACAGGGGGGGTGCCCGGGGGCCCCAACAGGGGGGCCGACAAAAATACGGTTGTTACATGACGGAATTGGTTACAGTTTTCTTTATCAGTTAAAGTAAATGATTCATACAACAGTCGCCACACTCATATGCATTAGGGTGACCAAAATATCAAATATTAGGGACACCTCTCAGTGTAACCCAGCACAGCACAAAAAAAATGATTGGTTAAAAATAACTCAATTTGGGTCGTTTTATAACCCAGCTGCATCAATATTGCACCAACCCAGGATTTGTGTCGAATATTTAACCCATCTGTTGGGTTAAAATGGACTACCCATCTTGCTGGGTCAAATTAACTACATTTCTATAGGTTGTTTCAACTACATATATTTGTTACATACTCAAATGCTGAGTTTAATTAATATGCTAGATTAATTCTAACGCACAAAGCAAACCATTAGAAAATAAATTGCAAGAGACTACCCATATCTATAAAACTGTTTAACTACACACCTGTAACAAATTACAGTCTAGATGTGGTCATGCTAAGCCGTTATTAATGCAATAATCACAAACTGAAATCTTATAAATTATTTATTTATTTTTAGGGCAGACAAAACATTCCTGTAACCAAGGTGTTGTCGTTTCATAAAACATCAGTGATTTCAGTGGCGTCAAAGCTAAGCCAATGAATCGGTAAACTATGTTAAACATTCTGGATGCCAGAACCTGCCTGTCACAACATCTGAGAGCTGACAGTCAACAGGCCCACTGACCTAGTGTCCATTTTTGTTTGCCCGGTAGTAAAAAGCTGTCTTTAAGGCGGTTGGCCCGACTTGCAAGCAAGTATTGTAGTTGGAAGAAATTTCCCCAGATTGGACTCACCTCCTGGCATTCATAGATTACACTAGGAATCTCCACACATGTTCACAGTGCTCGGGGTACTCAATGTCGCTGCGATGCATGCCGACGGTAATTACCCAGCGTCAGGACCCCCGCGTATGGTCTTGGACGCCTCAGCCTCATGGAGAAACTCCACCATGTTTGTTCCAAGCTAAGAAAGAAAGAATGCAAGAGAGCAAGTGAGAGCGTGTGAGTGAGTAAGGACCAAATGTCGACCAACTGGTACAGTAGGATTAAAAAATAAACATTGTGAAGGCCATTTTCCTGGTCCTCACAAGAGAAATGATTGTTTTATGGTAAACTCTCTTTAGGTTTACAAATTGGAAAATATTCAGTGCATCTCCAATTTAAAAAGATGAACTTTAATGGTCTACCTTTAATTACATGTAACAAAATATTGTAAAACTCTTTTGTCTAAGTCTTTATGGTTGTGGCATATAGCTCACATAAAAAAATAAAAATAAAAAAAACCATCTAAAAAGTGGTTAAACTACTCCATAAAATATCCTGATTGGCTGAACACTGCAGACACAAGCTAATTTTTTCAAATCTCTGTATGCTGAACCAGGAGGAGGCAAAGAAATCAAGTGTTCTTTCTTAACACTTGAATTGCAATATCATGAAAGGTTATTATGGAATTTGGACAAAATTGTGCCAAAAATATATTACATAATGGGGCTTTAATAAAATTAAATAAAGTTTTCTTTTAGATGTGTTGGAGAACCTACAGGCTTACGGTCGATGAATTCCAAGCTGCATTGTGGGACACAAAAATGGATGAAATACTTGCAGTTAACTGATGCAATGTGAAGGGCTTCATTTATTACCTGAGTTGCATGTTCTAAGTTCTACTTTGTTATGATCCATTGCGAGTAGTTCCTGTGAGTTGGCTGTAATAAATAAATAGATAAAAATGTTACTCAACAAACTAATTGCAGTTGTGTTGTTGACTTAGTTCTTCTATAAAATCGCTGCATCCATTCAACTAGACACTATTTTCTGCAGTTTTCATCAATACGCATTTACATGCAAAAGATTGAGTAAAGATGTGTTGTGTTTTTAGAAGAAAGAAGTCAACAGTACAAATGCAATGAGTTTTGTGGAGAAGACGGAAACCTAACAAATCACAAGTCTCAACACTGGACTCAGGTTATAATTAATACCTTTACATCAGCTACATTGACGGTAAGTATTTCATATATTTAGATGTCCTAAAATTCAGACTGTCCCTTTAAAGTACTATCGTATCCCAAGAAAATAGCTGAAGCAGTTAGGAAAAGTCGCTAAGGTGAAATGTTGGTGCAACGCAAACCAGCAGCAGGATGTAATCTAATGTGAAGATAACAGAAGACTCGGTCAGTCAGTGTGGGGTCAGTTTACATGTGTTTGTTAGTTTTTTTCACAGTTTTAATCCCATAGCCCACCGCCCCTTCACTCAAGTGGCTCTTGTCATTTGCCAGGCCACCAGTGTAAATAAGAGTTAGTTCTTAATAAGTTACTTGGTTAGATAAAGTGAAAATAAATAAATAAATAAATAAATAATATTAATATCGACAACAGATCGACAACCATTTCAGGGAGACACTGATTTGATAAATCACCGCTTGGTTTTATCTTAAAAATGTTAACATTTTACATAGCTATGAATACCTCTAGTCTGATTTAACAGGTTATCTCACTGTTTTCATTTACTTCAGCCAGTCACAATGCGATAATCCCTCACATTTCAAAAGCTTCAGGAAAAATAAGTGTATCTTGAGAAGGAGGAATTAACATTGCATGCATGGTATTTCGCTCGGCGCACAATATCACATTTTGCAAACTAGCTATCACATTTTGTTAGCTATTTAGCTAGCTGGGCACTATGCGATAGTCCGGCCTCCCACAGCACTTCCAACACAAGCCATGTTCACACCACTTTAAGGTTTGGAAAGATCCACGGGTGCCGTGTTTTGTCGGGTTAGAGGAGGTTGGATAGATGCTACACACCCTAGCTAGCTAGCAGTCCGTTAACTGGGAAATGAGCATGCTAGCTAGCGAACTAGTTGCCTAGCTGGCGAACTAGCCAAACCAATCAACTAGCATCAACGATATAAAGATACTACTTTAATATGTAACCCAAAACAGACAGTGCGAATGCAATGTGCGCAAACCTTTTATTGTGTATTTGCCTCGCCACAAGGGTGGTTAGTTTCTCCCGGATATGCTTGAGCGCTCGGTGCATGGCTACCGGCGCCAGATGCGTTGACTCGCTTCAGGTGAGGTTGAGGTGTTGGGCCACTAATGCGTCGAACGAAATATATCGGGTTGATGGGTGTTGACTCAGTGCATGAATTGCACAAAAAAATAAGCCCAAATCCCATATGAAAACCCAGAATGGGTAAAACATTTCATAACCCTGCCTTTGGGTAGATGAAATAACCCAGCTGTTTTTAGACTGTATGTGTCCTTAATACCGTGCTCATCCCACTCATATGCATGAGACACGTCTCAGTATTTTGGCACCCACATACATATCAGTGGGATGACCAAAATATAAGGGGCACCCCTGAGTATAGCGAGAGGTGCCCCTTATATTTTGGAACCCATATGCACACGGAGCTGTACTATTTTGTTCATCCAACTCATATGTATTATGGTGCCAAAATATTAGGGACACCTGTGAGCGCAACCCAATAGAATTCAGCCGTATCACAAAATATTGTCTAATCAGAATCATTAAAATACGTCAACATACAAAGAGGAATCCCTAATATTTTGGCACCCAAATGCATATGAGTTGGATGACCAAAATATTAGGGACATCCCTCAGTATAACCCAGTACAGTTCAACAGTATCACAATATACAGTCCCAATAACAATCACTAAGACATGTACCAAGAGGTCTACCTAATATTTTGGAACCCATATGCATATGGAGCCCCAATATTTTGTGCATCCAACTCATATGCATTATGGTGCCAAAATATTAGGGACACCCCTCAGTGTAACCCTGTTCAGTTCACCAGCATCACAATATGCAGTCCCAATCACAAATATTAAGATATGTCAACATACCGACAGGTGTCTCTAATGTTTTGGCACCCTTATGTATATGAGTGGGATGACCAAAATATTAGGGACACCTCTCAGTATAACCCAGTATGGTTCACCATCGGCACAACATGCACCCCCAATAACAATTATTAACAATTAAAGGTACGTACCAAGAAAAAAAGCAAAGGAAAAAAATATACTTTTCCAATTTTTTATTCACTTGTGAACACAATAACAACAATCGATTGTTTTTTTTTGTTTGTTTTTTTAAATTAGACCCTAGAGTGTTGGAGATAGAGTCCTCTGCCAAACGGTTGAGACATCTGTTCACAGTAAAGTACTATTTGGTAGGCGGTGCAACAGCGCTTATTTTGTGTTTCAGCGTTTCCGATGGTATGCTGCAAAGCACTCCTGCTTCGCATCCATACACAGGAATACATGACATTTCTGGCATTTCCTCAGCTCGACACTCCCTTTGGACAGAGGTTGCGGCGCCCCCGCTTGCCAGAGCGAAGTGGCAAATGTCCAAAGTTGTCATATCGTACATCTGGTTGTGGGTGGGGGGGGTCTTGTGGTATTGGGTTTTTTCGTTTGACGAGATCTGTGGTGGAGAGGCTTGTTGTTTGAGCCAAAGTGTGCGTGACTGCCAGACGGACCCTTTTGAGAGGCAGCTGGGTTTCTTTCAGGAGGCTGCGGTCCCGCTTGTAGACGAGCCAGGCATCTGAGATGCACAGGTCAAGGATGCATCCAAACGGGGGAAGGTAACATCTTCTGGATTACGCCGGCGTCTTACACATGTGTATCAGCATGTCAGAGAGATGAGTGCCTCCCATATGCTGATTGTAGGCAGGGATGAGTGATGGGCATGGAACAGAGATCTTTGCTTTGGCCTCTTTGCTCCACCGTTTGACAGAAGACATCGGCGTGATCCCACAGGCACTGCGAAGAGGGCTCACACATTTATTATCAAACCATTTCACTGCGAGCAGCCCTTCAGCAGACATGTAGTCAAAAGCTCCACGTCCTTCCTTCACCAGCTCTTTAAGGTTGCTCCACCCATATGGTTTGCTGGGACAGTGCTAATTCACCTGATGGCCCAGGTTCTCTTGCAGGTTCTGGGCCAACTCGAAACTGGTGAAGTAGTGATCGCTGAAGACAACCCAAAGTCTTGGCAGTGTTATGGTTTTGCAAAGTGTCGTCACTATTTTGGCCCCTTGAAGCAGTTTCTCCTCCTGCTCAGTTAGGGCAACATTGAAGAATGTGGACGCCCCCTGATCGAGCAGAAGGTCATGAATGATGCCAGATGAGCTGGCCCGGCAGAACAATTTAAATCCCCACTTATCCGGCTTGTTGGCAATATGCTGGCGGTGAGAGCCAGCCCGTGTGCCTCTATACGCCACCATGACCTCATCCACACTGCGCTGGTGAGTGGATGAGATCAGAAGACACTGCTGACGAAGCATGTCAAAAAGGGGCCGGGTTTTGTCGAACCGGTCTGGACTGCCACCGCATTGCTGATTATCATTAAAATGAATGTACCGACGTAACGGCTAGAATCTTCTCTTTGGTATATCAGCTATCACAGCGAACCCACAGTGACCCAATGGCCCGGTAGTCACTGATGGCTGGAAAGCTGAAAACACCCATGAAGAGAAGAATTGCCAGGAATTTTTCAACCTCTTCCGGACTGGTACTTACTGGATCTCCCAGCATCTGGGCAGAGTCGAGATTGGTTTGCTCAGAGATACATGTCATCTCATCCGTGAAGAGCGTTCAGGGAGGTTAAAACTTGAGTCTGGAACCTGGAAAGTCTCAATGTCTTCAAGCCGCCTTCCTTTCTACCTGGGGTCAGACGTGTCTTGTAGCTCTGCCAAAGAAACTGTTTTCAGGGAGTTTTTCCCCCGTTCTCCTCTTCTTTTTGGATGGTGGTTTAGAGGATGAACTCCTCCTCATCCATAGACTCATACGAAGTGTCCCCGCTCTCTTCTGCTGGTGTGGGCAGATAATCTGGATGATCTACAGGGTCGTCATCACTTAGGTCTGCGTCTGAGTCTTCAGGATTTTCTGGCACTGTAGGGTCTTGCACTGTAAAATGTTTTAGCGTCCATCTGTAATGTCTAGAACATAAAGAAAACATGCATGACAAACCGTGTTCTCCTACAATGCTAATCATACGCTAATACACAAACATACAATTTTAAATTCTGAAATATATTGTAGCACCACAATTAGTATTAATTCTACATATTCTTGATATGTACCACTGTACTGGGTGATACTGAAGGGTGTCCCTAATATTTTGGTCATCCTACTCAAATGCATTAAGCTGCTAAATTATTAGGGACACCTGTTGATATGTTGACATATCTTAATGATTGTAATTGGGACTGCTTGTTGTGATGTTGGTGAACTGCATATGAACTGCATATGAACTGCATATGAGTGGGATGACCAAAAAATTAGGGACATCTCTCAGTATTACCCAGCATAGATGAGCCGCATCACCACATACAGTCCCAATAACAGTCATTAAAAATGTCAGCATACCAAGAGGTGTCCCTAATATTTTGGTATATTCCCACTCACATGCATTACGGTGCCAAAATATTAAGGACACCGCTCAATGTTACCCAGCATAGTTCACCAGCATCACAACTTGCAGTCCCAATAACAATCATTTATCATATCCATTTATCATATCTTAAATGATTATTATTAAGGTAAAGCTTTCCTCTTTGCTGTTAAGTTCTGAACTGCAGTTTTTAGTTCCGCTGCCTGAATGGGCTGTGATGTCATTGCAGGGACGTGAGTGCACACGTGGAAACATAGTTCGTGTGACTAAAAGCAGCTTCTCTGACCTTTCAAGTAAATCATTAAAGAAACAAGGCTGCATCACTGCAGCTCAGGAAACACGGAACATCAATGACCTTTAGATCCTGTCGGCTGCAGGAGGAGCAAAACCATCGATGAAGTTTCGCTGCTAAGACTCCCGTCTCCCGCGCTGCTAAGACTCCTGTCTTAGCAGCGCGCACATGCGCAATATGAGGATTAGTGGCCGAGTTGGCATGATATTCACCGATTCAGGAATGTGTGATCAATAGCTGGTTAGCGAAATGCTATAAAAGCCCAAATCAAACATGTTTCCTGCTTTAGTTACTTAGCTGCACTGACAGAAACAAGCTCAGCAGAGAACTCTGGTCCCTCATGGAGGGCAGATGGTGCAGTGATGGTGAGACCTTTTCTTTTCTTGTCCCCCCGTCTTTATTATTGTAGTTAGTTGGAATTGCTTTTTTTTTTTTCTTCTCTTTCTTGTTGTAATATTGATTTTGTAGTTTAAGTTATGTTTGCACAGGATTCTTTGCACAGGGTATTTTGTACATTATACTGGTTTGTAAGTTTATCCTGTTTTGTTGAGAGTTGTGATGATTCTGAACTTAACTGTGTGGGCTAGGTTGTAGTTGTTTTTATATTGGGTATTTGTGTATTGGATTTTTGTAGAATTTTGATTTAGTATGTTGTATTTGTTTAAAAGCCGAACTACAGGCAGGAGTTGAGTTGCAACCTGATATGCAGCACATCAGATTCATACCTTGTATTGACGTTAACTGCATTGTCCCTGTAAGTAAACAAGTTATCAAATGAACTCCCGCCGCTCAAACCTGCAACACTCCTCCGGGTCTCTCTTCTGCAGCGCCGCTAGAGATGTGCTCCTGAATGTGGAGGTATTTCAGACTTTGTGGCTGGTGAACGCAACATTTCTGTCTGGGGGGTTTCAGCCCACCTGCCGCTTGGGGCGAGTTCATTGTGAACCCTCGGTGTCCAGCGCGAGCAGCTGTGGAGGAGAAACCTCGCCTTTGTGGCGTAGACGGATGGATCATATGTTTCAAATTCCTCAGCGTGGGAATGTGGTTGGTGGGCGGCTGTGACTCCTGGAATCTGAATCCAGGTTGAAGGTAAAGAATGTGTTTATCTCGGCATTTTACTAGTTACTGATTTTGCTCTGAAACTGTGAACCCAGCGGCGTTGCAGAAGGGCACTCACGTGAAGTTCCCCGCAACAAGTGCACAAAATGCACTGCAGAGGCACGTGGAGGTGCACAATCAGACAATAAAAGGAATTATAGGGTTTGAAAGTTTTTTTTTATCTTTAAATTTACTACAAATTTCTGCTGCTGCCCCGCTGCATGTCAGCGTTTGTTAAATCTCCAACATTCAGGCGAACGGAAAGCTGAGCTCCTTTTTTAAGCTCATTACCTGAGTCACAGCATCAACCAGGCAGTGAAGGACTGTGTTGCCATCTGCTGGTGCAAAAGCACTCTGACCTAAACACGCTGTAGACTTTTTTTTACGCTTCTGATTTCACCACAAGAAAGTTTAATAAAATGAATAATATGAATGACTAATTAATGATTAATTAATCTGTGGTGTTGGTTCTTAATATACGGATCAGCCATAATATTATGACCACTGTATGTTCACCATAAAATATAATGTAGTAGCCCTGCAATCAATTCTCCCTTCAGGAGCAGTTATGTTGAATTGTGACTGAATGTGTGTGAGCGAGGTGTCGGCATATTTGAATGATTGTTACTGGGACTGTAATGTGTGACGCTGTTGTTGAACTGTACTGGGTTACACTGGGAGGGGTCCCTAATATTTCGGTCATCCTAATGCACATGAGTGGGATGACCGAAATAGTAGGGACCCCTCTCAGCGTAACCCCGTACATTTCAACAGCACCACACACCCTTATATAACATTTATAACATTACAGGCTGTAAGATGAGTCAGGCGGCAGAATAATGCGAACCTGAAAACAGTTCATGCGCATTAAAACTGCACCCGGACCCCAATTACGAAAATGTACGGCGACATTTCATTTCAAGTTTTTAATTGATAGTCAAAACTCTTACAACAGCGAATTTGTGTGACTGGAAAGGGAGTTTCTGTAGCGGAGGAAAAATTAAAAACCCATCAGAGCGTTGTGCGCCGACTGTGGTTTTATTTTGAAAATACTCAGCCGGAAGCGCTTTCGTTTTTATTTTATTTTTTTGTTTGACGCTAGCTGCGCCGGCGGTAGTCATGAGTTTGCCACTTCTGTCGTAAATCCATGTAACAGTTTTAGTTCGAGGTTTGGAAGGTCTCACGGGGTCGAACGCCGGCGGCGCGCAGCATGTTGGCGACAGGAGCGGTAAGAGGCGCGGCCGGCGGCGGCCGGTGGCCGGCGGCGGTCGGCCGGCCGGCGGGCTAAGCTAACGGCAGCCGGAGCGCGTGCTAATGTTGACGTTGTCGCGCACGTCGACCGCCGAGCTTCTGTGTGCTTCAACCAGCGCGGAATGATCCGCCTCCCTCGGCCCTCGGTTGCAGCTTAACAGCTATCAAACCGGAAATCTGCCAGTCGGAGAAATCCGGGCTTCTTGCAAGTTAGATGTGAGATTCGTGCAGGTGTAGCTTGTAAAGTGAGAGGAAGTGAACAAAGATGCCTTTTAAAGTGACTTTCAAATTCTGTTGTCACCCACAAACACACACATACACACACACACACTGGCGTGTAATCACATCTCAGATAATCTACAACGTGTTTCACTTCTTTGCTGAACACATAAGATATGAAACCTGGAGCTGAGTGCTCGGTTTGCTCTGCCTCGTCTCCAGGCGGTGACCACGGCGCTGGCACAGGTGGACCGGGAGAAGATCTACCAGTGGATCAACGAGCTGTCCAGCCCGGAGACCCGGGAGAACGCCCTGCTGGAGCTCAGCAAGAAGCGGGAGTCGGTCCCGGACCTGGCGCCGATGCTCTGGCATTCCTGCGGCACCATCGCGGCGCTGCTGCAGGTGAGCTGGCCCCGGTCTCAGTTTGCGGGGTTAGAAGCTCCCCAGGTTCACACTCAAGAGTGACACGTTCGCCGCCCGCCCCGCTTTTCTCCTCCCTCACATCATCATCATCATCATCATCAACAGGAGATTGTCAACATCTACCCATCGATCAATCCCCCCACGCTGACGGCGCACCAGTCCAACAGAGTGTGTAACGCCCTGGCGCTCCTCCAGTGTGTCGCCTCCCACCCGGAGACACGGTAACGCGTTGATGCTTCAGCCTGCCGCTCGCAGCAGTTTTTTTTTTTTGTTTTTTTCCACACGAGTCTGTGAATGAGAGTCACGCTTTTGAGTTAGCCGGCAGAAGAACCCGACAGAGAAGCCTTCCTGTCGACTGTTGACCAGAACTTCACCGCTGTTGACAGTGGAGGTTTTCTTCTCCCCCCCCGCAGGTCGGCTTTCCTGACCGCTCACATCCCGCTCTTCCTGTACCCGTTCTTACACACTGTCAGCAAAACGCGGCCGTTTGAGTACCTCCGCCTCACCAGCCTCGGCGTCATCGGTAAGAAAGCCTCCTCCTTCTGATCCCTTGTGAGTTCCGACAGCGAGCGGCGTTCCCCTCGCGTTCCTGATCCCCGTCTCTGATCCAACCACGCCCAGGCGCTTTGGTGAAAACGGATGAGCAGGAAGTCATCAACTTCCTGCTGACGACAGAAATCATTCCCTTGTGTCTTCGCATCATGGAGTCCGGGAGTGAGCTCTCCAAAACGGTACAGTATCCCGAGGCCGCACGCGTGTCCTGCAGTGGCTTGAGCTTCTCTCTAGTTTCTGAGGCGACAGGACGTCCATGTGGAGGAACGTGCGAGCGTTCAGGAAATGAGGTCGTTTCACTGGCCAATGGACTGGCAGCAGTTTTCAGCGCCATGGATGCTGCTCGGTGTTCAGGCAAACGTGGAGCAGCTTCTTTTTTAATCGAACTGGTGCTTGCAGGAGCCCGTTGGTGCACTGAGGACACGTAACTGCTGCTGCTGCTGCAGCTCGAACTCGCTGGCCGTCCCGCCATGCAGGCGTGGAACGAAATGGAAGTTCTTGTTGCAGTTTGCTCAGGTCAGAGGAGAATAACCGAGAGGATTCTGCCGTAATTGCTTTGCAGGTGGCAACTTTTATACTTCAGAAGATCCTGCTGGATGACACCGGGCTGGCCTACATCTGCCAAACCTACGAGCGCTTCTCCCACGTCGCCATGATCCTGGTGAGTCTCCCTTCCACGTTACTCTCCCACTGGCCGCCGTGTTGCGTGTTCACGTCGGCAGCAGCCGTGGCGCGAGGGAACCCGCCAGGTGCTGCGTTTGACACCGGACGCCGCTGGCAGAGGAAAGTTCACTCTGACTTGAAGCTGAGCACGAGCATGAGGTTGAAACCCGAAACCTTCAGTCCACAAACACTGAGAATGAACTGACTTTCCAGTGAAGAAGCCGACATCTGATGGCCAGTCGCTCAACATCTTAAATAAACAATATTTCACATTCAGAGATTCAGCATTTCCCAAGGAGGTGTGCTTTTAAAACTTCCAATCTCTGTAATTTCATTGGTTTGCGGAAAAACACATTGGACAGAAGTTATTAGTCCGAGCAGAGATGTATGCATCTGGGTGTGATCTTCGGTAACGGCTGCTGACCTCACCTGCGTGCCGCCGTTGCTGCCTCGTGATCTTTCTGTTTCAGGGTAAAATGGTGCTGCAGCTGTCCAAGGAGCCGTCGGCTCGCCTGCTGAAGCACGTCGTCCGCTGTTACCTGCGCCTGTCCGACAACTCCAGGTACTCACCTCACTCCCGAGAGTCAGTGGCGCTTTTGAACTCGCTTAATTTTGTTTTTTATTACGTTTTATTTTCTCGAATTGCATTTTTCTGGCTGTTCAGCTGCACCATAATCAGAGCTTTTTAATACAGTAATAATAGTAAGCCTGTATTTTAGCCAGGTGGATTCTTTTTCAAGTTTAGGCCTGTTTAAGAATTTACAGTGATTCAGCACATGAAGCATCCGGCTAGAAGCACAAAGAAGGGAACAAACAATAGCTAATAGACTTATTAGAAGCACACAGCTGAAGAAGGAAGGAATCACACGTTCAGGTCAAATGTGGCACCAAACCTTGAATGTAAACACATCCAGGCTGCAGGAGCAGAAAACCTCAAGGCTTTTTTTTTTTTTTTTTTCTTTGTTACCAAGCGTGAGCGGGAACATTGAGACGGACGGCGAGTGTCATCTGAGCGTGAGCAATAAAGACTCGTTTTAGGTGAAATTGCACCTGCAGAGGAAGGAAGAAGGGCGGATTTATCAGTAAATAAGTTGCCAATGAGAGAGTCGGAGCGGCAACACGTCCAAACCTTCACGCGCAATCATCTGTCCTCGAAAGCGACCACAAGTGGTTTATTAGCATAGCAGCTGTTCACCCAGTCGTTCCCTCTCCTGCGCTCGTTCCTCCATTAACACTCGTGTGGCGTCAGCCCCGTGACGCACGATCCAGCCGTCGGCATCTTTCATTTCAGGGACAATCTGGACCATCAGGATATTTGTCTGTGAATAGACTCCAGCAGGTGTTTTTTGAAGTAAACCAGGAAGCTAAAACTAAAGAAGCCCTTAGTTGCCAAAAATGGTTCTCGCATGTCTGGGCAATCAAAAAGTAAAAATAAGAAAAATTAGCTCTCTAGGTTAAACGGTTTATGCAATATTCACACTTCTTCTCCTTCAGAAACGGGTTTTTAATTTCATACAAGAGCATTCAAACACACAAAGAAGAAATCTGTGGGTTTGTTGTTGGATTCAGGGTTCACAAAACCATGAATCATTACCAAGGTTAGAATTGGAATATATCAACAGTGGAACAACAGTGGAACAACAGTGGAACGCAGTGATGGTCAGAGTGGTTGTTCACCTTCATGTCCAATATCCATCCTCATGATCCAAGCTAGTGTGAAAACAGTGGATCCATTCATGAAGGTCATCATCACATTTGACCTGCAGAGCCACTGAACACATCATCATTCTGAAGGTCCACACGAGTTATAACTGCCATCTGGATGCGATGTTACAGCAGCAGCACGTACCAGGGTCAAAGTTCACATGTCTAACGCTAAACACGCGTCTTTATCCCTGAGATGAGACTGAAGTGTAACAGCGGCAGCGTTCAGTTGACGGGACCGAAGGTTTGAATCACAGCTCAGATCCGCCCGCAGCTGCTGGCGTGCACAACCACGCGTGAAACGGTTGGATCAGCCGGCAGCGAAACCTCTGATTGGTCGGGAGGCAACCCCGCAGAACTGCTGGAAATCCAAAATGGCCGACTAGGAACTTTCGAGAATGTCTTGTTCACAGCCACAGAACAAACTGTCTTAACTCGTGATGTAACCATAGTAACAACTCTTGGCACCATAAAATCACGATAACCAGTCAGCAATATTGTAAAACTGCGGTTTTGTAATAAATATCAACAGTTTTATAACAAATAGAAGAATCATTGTGTGAAGAAGCGGAGGAACAGGAACACCTCACATATCGTCACTGTCTCACAACGTGATTGAGACTTTTTTTTAATCATGGTGTTGCAATATTGGAACTATTATTGCAATGCTCATGATGATAAGGTGTGTGTTCTCTGACGCCCGTGTGTGTGTGTGTCCGTCTCCACAGAGCCAGAGAAGCTCTGAGGCAGTGCCTCCCCGACCAGCTCAAGGATACAACCTTCGCCCAGGTCCTGAAGGACGACAACACCACCAAGCGCTGGCTGGCCCAGCTGGTGAAGAACCTGCAGGAGGGTCAGGTGACGGACCCGCGGGGCATCCCGCTCCCCACCCAGTGACCCCCCGCCCCCCCACACGCCCCTCCTTCACCAGCTCCTCACCCACCAGCAAGCAACTGCCCAACAAGTGATGAACTCTCAGTCACGGACGCACAAACATGACAGCGTGGTTTTTATGGAGGACCTAAAGGCTCTCGCCGGATCATTTCTGTGTCCCGACGTGGAGGCGGGCGCCGTCTTCGCGGGTCCACGGTTTCAAAGAGTTTCACGCTTGTTCACGTGTTCTGCAGTTGAACCACGGATGAACAATAAATTATTGCACAGTTCTTAGCCGCGTTGCCATGGTCATTCTGCTGCTGATGTCTTTAGACGTGTCTGAGTGGGAGGCAGAAGACGCCTCGGTGCTGCAGCTGTCGGTGTCGGTTATTGATGAGACAGATCTCCACTTCTGCTTGACTCCATAGAGGCGGTGGAGGGAGGATGACTGAGGCCGGACTCGACGCCCAGGACTCCCCTCCCACCAGGTGAGCCTGGACGCCCTGATGGAGACCTTCATCCCCCTCTTTGAACACCGATGGAGAATCCATGGAAGTCGTCTCCTTCTTCAGTGATTAGAGACACAAAGTCGGTTGAAAACCGTTAATTTTCCTGGATCCCATAACGATCCATAAAGTTCCAGGCTCGCTGTGTGTTCCGTGGTTCTCTGGATGGTTGTAGACCTTCATTCTTACAGTTTTGTGCATGTATGTTGCAGTTTTTTTTTTTAATTGATAATATGAAATGGCTGAGCTTTTGGAGCACAGTGAATGTGGACAGCTGCGTCGTTTATGCCGCCATCATTTTGGCACCTTAATGCTCATGACTACGATGTATAAAATATCAGGGACACGTCAGCGTAACCCAGTACAGTTCCACAGCGTCACAAACTACAGCCCCAATAACGATCATTCAAATATGTCAACACCTCTCTCACACACATTCAATCATAATTCAACATAAAACTCCTTCTGAAGGGAGAATTGATTGCAGGGCTGTTGTATTATACTCTATGGTGGACATGCGGCGGTCATAATCTTACGGCTGATTGACGAAGTCGCTTATTATTCCCTCATGATAACAATGTTGGAGAAGCACCGCTGAGTTCTGTCAGGATTATTTTGGACTTCTTGTACCTCCGCTAGTGGACAAATGAGGCTCCCTGATGGAAATGACTTGACATCGGGTCGTCTATTGTGAAGCAGCTGCTCCAGCTTCACCTTGGCTCCGTCTCTGTAATCTGACCTGGGAAGCTGAGCTGAAGCTGTGGATTATTGATGATCCCGAACATGAGCAGGTGACACAGATGATGAGCACAGAGGGGATATTAATAATCAGGTTTATGGCTGCTGCGGTCGTGTGTGTGCGTGCGTGCGTGTGTGTGTGTAAGCTTCCAGCTGCCCAGGTGATCTCAGGAATGACTCCAGAGGTTCGCTGGGAGCAGCTTGTCAGGGAATCTCCCGCTGACGTCTCGTCCGTGTGGCGTGCAGCTAAACTGGCCTAATCAAAGTTTGATGAGCAGGCTTAGTAACGTGAGCCGGGACCAAACACTCGGCGACTCGCCGCCGCGAAGCTCTGCCAGACCTCCACCTGGCGAGCTGCCACAGAGGTGGTCCCAGGCCACATCTGGAGGAAACTGGTTGATATCCGGACCTTCAGCCGGATTCATCCACAGTAAATGATGTGTGACATCATCGAAAGGCGACGCAGAGCTCTGCCGCTGAAGCCTGCAGGCCAAAATGTGACCAGGAGAGCTCACCCGAGCTGTGTGAAAGTCCAGAACCACTGGATCCAACACTTCCCATGATGTTTTTGTTCATCCTCCCCTACTGTGCACACGTCCAGATCCTTCAACTCTAGCTCAGATCTTTGAAAGTTGTGGCCTCCTGGTTTAAGATGTTGGCGACATCATCAGGGTTGTTGGTCAGGATGACGTGACAGGCACATTATTTTATCTTTTGTGGTGAAGCGGTATCTTATCACTCTGCTTACCTGTAATCTGTTTATTATTATCTTGCCTTTAGCAATATAGTGGCACTTAAACGAGTTAGACACAATTCTACAGCTCATATTTACTTACATTTGTGGCCCTAACACTCAGAATTCCTGCCATCCGCTTCCATGGAAGCAGCTTCTGCTGAGTGAGTGCTGCAAAGGCGGCAAAGGTTAAACTGAGTATTAAGCAAGAAAAGCAGATTTAATGGCACTAAAGACAGCATGAATGTTAATGAGTTTTCCAGGCGCTTTTCCGGAACATCACTGCCAAAGTGGCAAATTGGCACTAAAAAGATGAATCATGATTAACAGAAGGTTAAAGTGCCACTAATGGCTGCCGTTTCCAAGCATTAATCAAGCTTTAGTAACAACTTCTCCACGTGTCATTAGAAAGTAGCACTGACACATGCTGTCCTCCGCAGGTGGATGGAACGAGGCTGCTCTCACCATCCTCCCTCGGCGGAGCAGGGAACCACACGAGAACACGAGAACAGTTTAGGAGGCAGGAGTCAAACAGGTGATCAAGCCACAAAACGGAGAGAGAGAGAGCAAGAGAGAAGGGGGGGGTGGGGGGAGGTGGGGCAAGCGAGCGTCACGGTGATCTGACTGCGCTTCATCGCTGCAGTGTGTCACAGCGAGGGACGGCGGCGGCGGCAGCAGCAGCATCAGGCCCCCATGAGCTCCTCCACCTCTGCAGCAGCAGCAGCGACTCTGGCATGACCGCGCAACAGGTGAAGGCATGAGGCAGCTTTCTCTTCCTTTTCTTTTCTGGCTCGACTTTTAAAAGGGCGATAAGGGAAATTGATGGTGCTAAATAGGACCAAACAGTGAGCGAGCTCCATGAACTTGTTATAATGGTGGATATGGATGGGTCACAGCACAGTGCGTCATGGAACTCTGTTTTCAAAATGAAATTCTGCTCTTATCTGAATGTAAAACATGGGCGCCTTTGCCTGATGGTCCCCCAGCATGCAACAGTTCTGTCAAGTGGTTAAATGAGAGAGCTCGCTCACATGTGGCAGAAGAGCACGGCAGCTAAGTGCATGTTTCGATTTAAAAATCTGCTTAATTTTATATTGCCCATTTCTATACTTTAGCTCAAACATCACATTTTATTCACTTTGAAACTACACGTTTACCTTTCGTTTTAATGTTTTTTTCGAGAACCATTCAGTGTATTAATCTGGTGGCTGAACTTAATGGCTCAATGCAAATTGTGCAGATGAGAATGCGGTGAAATCGCAGGTGTTTTGATTGTGAGCGGGCACATCTGGACTGGAGTGAGAGGAATGCTGGGAGGATTTGTGGAGATTAGTTGGCTCAGTGAGCTCCAGACAGAGACGGAACAAAAAGTGCAGGGCAGGACAGAATGCAGTGAAAACACAACAGAGCCACCGGATCAGCGCGGCGAGCCGCCCGGTGACACCGCCGACGGCGAGGGATGAATGCTGGGTAACGAGGCTGCGGCGCTGTGCGGAGCAGAGCTCCTCGCCTGGACGACGCGCATTCTTCCCTGTTTATGTGCCGGCCGCCGTGGAACCAGTAGAGCAGTTTGCTTTCGTAGCTTCTGTACAAGTTGCTTCAATAAGTTGAAATTATTATTTTTTTTTCCAGTGCAGTATTTAGGAACGTGTAAATCTCACAGAGACAGGATGTGTGGCCACGTAGAATGTAAAGGATTGAAATAACAAAGAGAGGCTTTAACAGGATGTGCATTAGTGTCCCAATAGGGCGTGTTTGGAGCAGTGATCCCGGCCAGCTTGGTACCACTGCTCAACTAATTAGTAAAGATAACAATATGGCACAGAAACAGATCCGTGTAATGGGTCAGCTGTAACAACAAACATCACATTTTAAAGCAAATGAAACTTGCAGAAGATAGAAGACTGTTAAACTAAAGGTAAAAGGACTACGTGTGAAATGTAATGGACAAACATTTGAATTAAATGTTAAAAGTTATGGGGGAAAAAAACACCAAAATCAATGTTAAAAAGGGTGAACTGTTTTGATAGACGCGAAAGGTAATGAAAAACAACTGTAGTCGATGATAAAAGTTCTAGACGGACCATTGTAGATGTCAAAAGTAAAAAATAAACTTTCAAAAAGATGCTAAAGGTAATAAGAAATAAGCAATGGAAGTGGACGCTGAAGGTAAGAGAGGGAATGGAGAAACATTTCAAAAGTGGCTATTGGTACATAGTTGACGCGCCAGCTGAAAGGGTGGAATGAACGTGCATGAGTGAACGGCCACCTGAAGCCAGGCCAAACCGATCAGGATGTTAGCTAACGTCAAGGGTGACGTTCATTTTGAAAAAGAAGCCTAGCCTGATGAATTCATTCCAGATTCTTGACCTCTGAAGTTGTTGCTAAGCGTCTTGAAAGAAGATGATCATCTATAATCAAATCGGTGAACGATGCTTCATTGAACCAGCTGGATATGGACGGCTGGTGTACACTTACATTATCACATACTTTAACTTTTTTTTTTTTTTTTACATACGTTTTAGCATGTGATGCACAAGTACTTCAATCACTGGTATGTCGTCTATGTTTCTTACTGTTTTATGGTCATTCTTGTGAAACCATTGTTCTTCTGGCCACTTGCCGACATGATCAAGTTAACTTTGAGCACAAAATATCTTTGACTTGTAATTGTAGCTCCAAGAGCCCACCCATGAAAGCCCGCGTGTCCCACAGAGCTGTTTGTGGTGGCGGGGCTCCGCGCGGCAGCAGCTCAACACACCTGAAACGGTTCGCCCGTTTGCTAACTCTGCGAGTTTATCATTAACTCATTAAACGTCTACGCACATATTGAGCTTCCAGCTGCGCTAATACAGAGACAGGCTGCATGATGAGAGTCGTTCGGACCCGTTCGGACTTGTTCGCCTGCATATTTGCACCCAGGCGTCTTGATAACATTACTTACCTTCGTCTCCGGATGGCTTCAGCTAGAAGGAGCGACCGCGTCTTCTACTTCTTTCCCAGGTGAACTAAACGTCTCTTTTTTCCTTTGGTTTTAATGGCGGGTTAACAATGCATACCACCTCCTACTGGACTGCAGTTGTAACTACAGTCTGAGTTTACAGGCAGCTCCATTATAATGTGTTTATGAGTCGGGGTTAACTGGTCGGGGCAAAAGCAGAATATGGCAGGTGTGAGGGAAACGCTGAAGGCAAAGCAACAGTTTTTCAGTCATGGATTTCTTTGTTGTGTTTGTGTTCTGTAGATGCCAGTGTGAAACGACCACAAATGGCTTCCACTGGAAGAAGCCTCCGTAAGTCTGCTTCCGTCTGATTACAGTTTCACATTGCAAGATGTTAAATGGAGGATGACGCATACAAATCCTCAACAAGTTTGTGTCACTCATGAACTGCTAATTATCTCAACTTTTTCCTCTCAAGATGAAGGCATGTTTGTGTCCAAGCATATTTTTGTCGACCGGTGTTGTTAAATCTTGACTTGTCCAGTCTGTTGCGGGAGGAGTTACAGCGAAGCAATTAAATGATCGACATTAAGATATTAAACGCTGGTTCTTCATATGATTCACAGCTTCAGTGGACTTTTTAAAGACTGTATCTCGCAAATCTAAAATTTATTTGACAGAATGCTGCGTTCTAGGTCACGCCTGGTTATTCACATGTCGTGATTATAGACTGAGAATAGCGAGGACTCCAGGATGAATGAGCCGGTCCTCTATTGTTTGACATAAATGTAAACACAAAAGGAGAAAGTGCACCTTTTTCTACTGAAATTTTCACAATAACCAGGACAGATCAAATTTTATTTTCCTTGAACCAAGTTCTATTCTTGGTGTGTAAGACCAGTAAGAAGACTTATCTAATAATCTAATGTTTTTTGTGAAAATTATGAATTCTGCAAGTCAGCCTTGATCGGTCCTAAGGGTTTTTACAGGAGTGCAGCGCTGCAAGAGTAAGATAATTAAGATGTAATTTTCAATTTTCATGTCTGAAACAGCATAAAGTGTACTTTTTTTTAGAAAAAAGTAAGTCCCAAACCTCATTCCTCATCTCTGCAGGCCTTCAGGGCGATGACAACCTGAAGTCCATGCTGGTGGGGACAGTGATGAGAAAAATCAAATCCCGTACCTGGAAGAAACAGCGTTACTTTAAGCTCCAGGATGACTGCATGACCATCTGGTACAAGTCCAAGAAGGCCGGCAACACCCACTCCACATGTACGGACACAGGATTTACTGGTGTGATGGATCTCAAACGTTGAGCGAGTCATGATAGCAAGTAAAATGGTGCCGTTGGTTGCACGAGGCATCACATTCAAGCAGTGGATGAAGAGAGCTCAGTGCACCCAGTTCTCTTTGGTAGTAGGTTTTTTTTTTTTTTTCATTGTACACAGAAGGCTAGAATACTGGATTTCTAATCAGTGTTTCCCAAACCTGGTCCTCAGGGCCCACCACCCTACATGCTTTGGACCACTGGTCCTCGGGGCTCCCAGCCCACATGCTTCGTACCATTGTCTGCCTTCCAGGCTTGAGGCGTCTCCCTGCTCAAACACATGATTCATTCACTTGATTGGCCACTGCAGCGTCTTGATGACGAACTGATCATTTGAATCGGGCGAGTTGGATCAGGGACACGTCTAAAACAAGCAAGATGGGGGGGCCCCTAAGGACCAGGATTGAGAAAACAGTGCGCCGTGTCATGAAGGATTGTGGTGTTCCATTGAGCGTCATTTTGCTCTCCCTTTTCTGTTTCTGACACTATTTGTTACTTCATGGAGACATGATTTTGACATCTTCAGAGCAACGTCACAGTTACAAACTGACATTAATAACTGGAGGGGTTCTGCGTGAGGCACAGGCCTCCTGCAATGGTCCAAAAGAAAATGGGCAGATCTGCCCTGAAACTGAATGAGTCATTCTTTCAGCCGCGCCCTCCCCCCTCCTCCCCACCATGTTTAATGGAAAACTAAAGGTAGATTATATGTTTAATCCCGTTGACAGAAGGGCGGCTACATAGCATAAACCACTAATGCGGAGGTAAAAAAAGCATTTTTTTTTTTTTTGCTGAATTTAATGGCTCGCCCATAAAATTTAATGTCTAATCCCTTCACATAGTTTGCACCCCTGCACCTGACTGGACGATTATTTGCCTAATCCTTTTGACAGAAGGGCAGCCATATAGTACAAACCTCCACCAATAGCCAGATAAAAAAAAAATATATATATATAAATTTTGCCTATTTTCCATCCCTCCATCAAGTTTGGTGAACGTTGGCCTGGTAGTGTTTGCATAGTCCTGACAACAAATAAGCAGATGGTGAAAACATGAGCTCCTTGGCAAAAATGATGGGCATTATTCGCGTTCTACTTTTTTTCTGTACTTTTCTTGTGCTTCTATGCACGGTCGCCCTGACGGACCTGTGTCCGTCTTTGTGTCCAGTTTCAGTCAGCGACGTGGAGGCAGTGCGAGAGGGCCACCAATCCGAAGTGCTCCTCACCATCGCGGACGAGTTCCCCGCCAACCGTTGCTTCACGCTGGTCTTCCGTGGTCGCCGGGGCAACCTGGACCTGGTGGCCGAGTCGGCGGAGGAAGCGCAGTCATGGATTGTAGGAATGAGGAAGCTGATTGAGAACCTGGAGAACATGGGGGACCGGGAGAAGCTTGACCAGTATCCTGCACTCCATGTTTTCAGTAGCACTGCAGGACAAATGGGAGGAAAAGCATTTGAATGTTCATCCATGTCAATTTTTCTAACCTTTTAAGGGATTTAACAAAAGATGTCTGAACTGTAGCTGACAGTAAGATGAAGGGTCAGTTCCTCTAAATAGGCCAATCAGTAGTGTAATGGACAGACAGTATATTTGTTTGCAGCATGGTTCAAAGTGAGAAAGTGAGTAAATACGACGTGGGAGAGTTTTACTTATGTCCTCTCTTTGCTGTTGTATAACGCTTTAGTGCGACACTTTCCTTAAGCACTGCACCCAGATGGATCAGCGACTGGTTCAAGAAGGCGGACAAGAACAACGATGGCAGGATGAACTTCAAGGAAGTGCAGGATCTGCTGAAGATGATGAACGTGGACATGAACGAGCACCACGCTCATCGTCTCTTCACTGTGAGAGCAGGACACGCCGGCGTCAGCCGTTCCCGCCTCTGAGGCGTCCAAACATGGCGTTTGCCGCCTGCAACCACTCTGTCGAGACCGGCAGGAACCAGCTTCAGACACCATATTTATAGGATTTCTTAAGAACAGTAGCTGAAATTAAACAAAATACGCTTAGATCAGCAGAAATATGTTGGGTTTACAGGAACTAGTCAGTGTTACAGGCAGATCGCAGGCTACGAGTGTGTCCACCGCATGTGAACATAAGGACCCAAATCACTTGGCGGCTGTAATAATACAGGATTTATTGCAGGAAACCTTCTAAAAACCCGTTATTTCTAATGAGGCCAGAAATCATTGGATCCATTTCTAAATCCTTGTCCTATTTTACATCCAAGACACGGAACGTGAAGGGCTGAGAGAATACCACATTTTTGGTTTGTTTTTTGTTTGAGT
>CAAKHG010043337.1:3957-39103 GCA_901007715.1 Dactylopterus volitans
CCAACAAAATATTTCACAGATACGGACAATTGGATAGTGATGGGATTTCTCTTTGTGTGGCAAATGAGACAAGTCGAGGTGGATTTTAAATGAAAGTGAGGGGGGGGGGGGCAAGAATAAAGGACAGGAGAGTTGGGGGTGGGGGCTGAATAGGGGGGGGGGGGGGGGGGTCGATCCATGTTGCGTTTGAGGGGATTTTGAGATGCAGAGCCAAAAAAGAGAAATCACTGAGATATTGATGAGAGGTCAATCAGTGACTGCGGGGTTAGAATGGATTTGGGGGGGCAAGCGGGGCGTGGAGGTGCATGTCATAGCGCTGCAGCGACCCAGAGACAACTATTTTACATCCTCCCCACCGCCGAGGCAGCAAGGTCAACATGTTTTTTTCATTTGTCAGGACATTTTTGCTGCAGTTGATTTATGCAGGTGCGCAGTTACATCCGCGTATCCTCGTGGGCGCCGATCATTATCGGCGAAAAAACGCGTCTCGTTTCATAAATCGGTGTTAAAAACTGCCTCTCTGTGACCTCGGCGAGCGGCAGGTGAGGCTGCACGACCCCACAAGTCAGAGGATTCAGAGCGGTTTAAGCCCAGTTTAACCTCCACGGCTTCATTAGCGGATTATTCTGCTTATGAGATACTTGAACACCCAGTTTATGATGTTGGCGTCTGCGAGGAGTTGATTAAAAAAAAAAAAAGAGAAAAAGAAAAAGTCTGAGTTGGAAAAGCAAGAGAGGAGAAGAATGGAGGGGAAAGCAGAGAAAGGAGGAGGAGAAGGAACCAATCAGGCTATTGAGATGCACCCTCCGGCTCTCACAACAAAGGTTAGTCCCGTGTCCTTGGCAACACTCTCATTAGCCAAACTGCATTGTGAATGTTAATCGCGCGAAAACTCCATGATGGACCTTTTTCACCGCGGCCATTTTGACATGACATCACAGGTGCTCCAGCTGACACGAACGGAGTCTCCATATGGAAGCTGCGGGCATTGCCTCGGCGGAAAAGACGGGGTAGGGAGGATTAAGTTGGTTGAAGCTGTCACTGACGGTGTTTCGGGGCACCTTGATCTTCCCAAAGTGGAGAGAAAACCCTGCTTGTTAAGAAGCATTAAAAAGTCTAAATGACACTTGCTTTCATTACCCACTGCAGTCGGCGGCCTCCGGCACAGAGCTGCCATGTTCATGATGTCCATGGAGACTGACACACACACACTAAAGCATATTAACCCTTCTTTTTTTTTTCTAAAATACTAATAATGATTATTTATCGCCTGATCAGTTAATCTGACTGTTTTTTGCCGCCTTGCACGTTTTTATAGCTTTTATTTTAGATGCTCATTAAGATTATGCCGATACGACCGAGCTCCTTTGATTGGATCGTTTTAATGTTTCTCGTTATGTCCATTTGCAAACTTTATGATTTTCTTTTTTTTTTTTTGTTTCAAATTCTAGGTTATGCTTAAATAACGGGAAAAGTTGCACATGGTTGCTCCGATCTGCTCGAGCCCCGGTTGTTGATTCATTTGGCATTTAAATTGACAAATTCTGGCTATATTAAGCCAAACTATAATTATTTAAAGAAAGGACACAGTGTGCAGGTTTGTGCCATCAGCACCAAAGCATATCCTGTTATGGGGAAGGGTCTGCATTGTAAGTGAGCTTTGTCCCACTACTCCTCTTGTTCCAGGGCTGCAGGCTAGCATTAGCATCTGAAGGATGCCGCGATGGTGGTTTGGTGATTTGCTTTTATGGCTGATGAGGTTCATGCATCCATTTGAGCAAAAATTCTAAACACCCAACCTGTTTTGTGTCCTAAAGATCCATAAGCTTCACTTTCTTTCCTACAGTTCTAATAACAATCCAGTATTTTCCTTTATGCCTCCATTTAGCTCGTAACCTACTTGAACCAGCCGCGAGTAGTTCATTCGGTTCTAATCAAATCAGCTGTAAACTTAATCTGAACTGACTGTCGCTCTCCGCCTGTCCCCTCCGCTCTCCTCATTCTTTTCCCATCCGTATCTCCATCTTTCCGTCTGAAACGGCCTCAGATACTGTACGCGCCGACGCCACTCGGGGAGGGAGGGAGGGGGGCGCCCGTGACCTTCAGGAAGCCGCTTCCCTCCACGCGTGTCACATTCCTTCCCCTGTAATCACGCTTGACTGTAATTGTTTTATTTTGTCCGGCGATGCCATCTGAGGAGAAGGACAACATGACCCCTTGTCCTCCACCCACAGGTACCACTGCTGTCTCAGCAAGCATTTAAAACCATTTTTTCCTTCGGATGTCAGCCGGGCGGCTGCGCCTGACGTCACCTTTCGCCTGGGGGACAACGCCGTCTGACACTGGCGATAAAGCCATAACCTGCCAGTCCTCTGGGAATTTGTGACAGATTATATCCAATAATCCTACTCCCCCCCCCTTTCTTTCCCTCTCTCCGTCTGATAGAGCTTGTGTTTCATGGTCTGCTACACTATTAGGGAACAGGCTGAGTGAAGCTGCATCTATTTATGTTTACTGGCCTGGAGAAAAGACAACCAGGCAGCAGAGAAACCTGTATGAATTACTCATGAGTGTAAAGTGCAAGCACTCCCTACCTCTCGCTCACCCGCCTCACTCTTCATCCCGCTTTATCCGGGTTTGTGTCCCCTTCATTCCCTCCAAGTGCAGCGGAGTTTGCTCCCAGACGTGTCCTCTCCGTCCCGGCAGCGGGGTCAAATCTGCGGAAAAGGCAGACAAACACACACACCTTCAGCTTGGAGGTGCCCCCTTTTTTCGTGCCTGTCAGCTTATTGCAATCATAAGCCTGGTATTTTGATCAGTTTTATGATTTCGATATATCCTCAAATTTTTCGGCTGTGCCAGGTTTACACCAACAGATGGACAGTGTACTTGTGAGTGCAGTCGCACTTGCAAACGCCGATCTGTCCTGCCTTCTTTTTTTAATCTATCGTTTTATTAAATGTTATTCTGAAGCAAACCTTTTGACTTTTTTTTTTTGAGTCTCGCCTCTGATAAAAAAACAAATAAAAAAAAACTCATACTGAAATCAGTAAACATCAACCAAAGATTTACAGGACGCAAATAAAACCTGCTTTAAAAACTATGTTGAAAAGTAACTGGAATTTCAGCCCAAAATGAGTTTAAAAGCAAAAGTGCAGAACTTTAACAATCATGCTGCAAGATGGATTTTTTTCAATGGTGGTCATCTACTCCTGGAATTATACTGACCGAGGAAACGCTTGTAAGTAAGTATTGAGTTGATTCTCAATCAATTCCTCGCTAACCCTAAAACAAAAGCTTTAGGGCGCTTAAAAAAAAAAAAAAACATGCATGAAGAATCTCCATACAAATTGCTGCATTGTTTTATGTTAACAAATGATGGAAGAGGAGGGTGTCAGATAGAAAAACAATGGAACAAAGCATTTTTGAACAGGTATTGTTTCCTGATTAAAAACGCCCCTATGGGAGCTGCGTGAGCCTGAAGATTTTATTGTGGAAAAAAAATGTTGAATATTGAATATTTTTTCTCATAATTTTTGATGATGTCTTCAATGTCAGACAATATTTTCACGGCCTCCAAGGTGTGGCGTATAAATAACAACAAAATAAAACGATAAGACACAAAACAGTCTTATTTTGTACATATAGTAACAAACGTGAATCCACTGTGTACCTGCATGTAACTTTATTAGCTAATATTAACTTTATTAACAAGGGTAACATCCTCCCCGCCCCCTAACGCTCTCTGGTCGCTATGGCGACGCTTAAACGTGCCTTCAAAATAAGACACACCGCGAGACAAATATGAAGTACAAAAATCGAAAAACTACAGAAACTATAGAATATGAAAAATATAACTCACCATAACGCGAAATCAACGAGAGCGCTGAGCTTGTTTCCAGCTTGTTGCGCTTGCGTTTCGTTGTTGTTTCTGTCCTTCTTAAGCCTGTGAATTCTGTCCTTCTTGTTCCCGCTTTTTTTTTCTTTCAAAATACTCTAAATACTTGGGAGGGTTTTTGTTTGTTTTTTATGCACTTGGTCTCCAAGTGGAGAAGCCGTCTTGAGGGCTTCGTTGCCCCATTGGTGAGCCGGTCCGCCGCATGTTAGCAGCGCGGGCTCGGAACCACCTGTCGCGATAAATCCATATTTCAAGTGACGTCGGTCTCCTGGTTTTGTCTGTTAAATGCAGCTTTCTTTTTCTTCGTGGTCGTGGGCTCTTCTTCTGTCTCCTCACTGGGCCTTTTTTCCCCTTTGCAAAGAAACTTTCCAAAGACGGCTGTTTTTGTTGTTTTTTTTTGTTTTTGTTTTTTACTCATTTCGCTAGCTTGTTGGTTCAATATTAGCATGAATGTATCACGTGACCGAGACGAGCGTCTTGACATGCGTCAAGAGTGAGTCAAGATTAGACGGATGTCACGGACAGGATTCGGTCGTTTTTTTTTCAAAATAAAACATTGTTTAGACTCGGATAATAGAATAAAACAGAAATAATGTAGGTTATTTAATCATTTCGGGTTGGGGACCGCTGCGTTAAACTACCGAGTCAGAGGTGTCAATTTGGAGCATGACATTTCTTTGAGAACAGTATTTGCCGTTAAATCAATCATCTGTAATTGTTGCAACCGCTCTACGGTGTTATAGATGCGCGGTGGTTACATCCTCTGGTATTACTTACACATACACACCAACAGGCTGTTGTCAATAAAAATCCACCATCCTCCAATCAGTTGGCTTATTGGATGCCTGATTGTATTGTTCTTAATTCCAACGTCCCTGATGGCGGCAGAGTTGGAAGTCAAAAACTAATACGCAGGACTGGAAACACACGGATCGCCAGTTTATGATCAACCAGTAGTGTTTCTCAAGGGGGACGCTCAGCTTGATATTTCATTGATGGCTTGTGGTCGTTGGCTGATGTGTGTGACTACGTGCGAGTCTCCTTCCGACAGAGGAAAAGATAGTGGGAAAAAGTGGTGGGCTTTAAGTCTCGTGAACCCTTTCCTCACGACCATCATTGATCAGGTGAGTCTGGAGACGCGAGAGGTCTTTCCCATTTATTTCAACGCCTCACCTCATCCTTCATCGTGACCCATTAGATATCCCATATCCTTTCAAAAACAACGACGTCGCTGCCTCCCATTTCCCCGATGTGTCATTTATCTGTCTGCACAATGAATTTTCATAACTTTCCATGAACCACGCTCGTTTCTCATCTGTGCGCTGTCATAACGAAAAGCCTTAATGTGCCGGACAAACACTTACAATAATAAATAGTCTCAGGTTGGGTGAGAACGGCGAAATAGCCATCAGTAGGGAGAAAGCCCATAAAATCACCCGGTGATAGATCGCTGGGGTGCGCCTGGCTGAGACGGGCATGGGTGGAAGAAAAGAGAAAAAAAAAAAAAAAAGCCTCTAAGAGAGATGGATGGAGAGCAGAGAGTGGCGGGGAGATGTGGGATATGATGGAGAGAGCAAACAGGAAAAGTGCCGATGTGCCGGGCAGACAGATGGATGGAGTCTGGCGGGCCGGAAACCGCCCGAGCCGCCACGCCGAAATGTGTCCCATTAACGTCGCCGGAGGCTTGTTTTCATGCCGCAACAAAAGTTGGGTCGGTGATACAATTGCATGGCCTCCGCCACCGCAGTCTTAGCTCAGCCTCCCTCCACCGAGAGAGAGAAAGAGAGAGAGAGAGAGAGAGAGAGAGAGATGGCAGCAGCAGCAGGCATCGGAATCATCGCAACATGATGCGGTGATCCTCCTAAGAGCGCCCCTCTCTTAACAGGATGCTCTTTACAACATTGCCTGCTAAAACTCAATCTAATTACTCGGACCATCTGTAAAAGTGGCTGGGTGATTGGTGGGCCGTGATACCGTCGGGGATGATTGGGAGCTGCGAGAATTGGATTCGAAAGCACCATGTATTAGATGAGTCTACTCAGCGGCAGGCCGCGCGGACGCTTCCTATCATCGGCCGGGACGCTCTTCCAGTAAGCGTCAAGTGCCGGGCGCGAGCGTTTTCAGAAGTGACGAAGCGAAACCGGTCACCTGGTCCGGGCCATGTGTGGACGCGGCTCGTCTGGCGTGCATGTGGCGCCTTTTGGGTGTTGAATAAATAATGCAGAAGCGCCTAATGAAAGATAATGTCTAGTTAATGATCTGTCAAAATGAAGTGTTTGCTTATTGAGGAAGGGATCATCTCAGGCTTTAATTTCCACCCTGTGACTCATACTGGAGGATATTGCTTCTATGCGCGCGCGCGCACACACACACACACACACGCACACACTGTACAGTGCTCCTTTACATACAAACAGGCACACATACAAATATACAGAGGCATTTCAAAGCCGTGTGCGTTACGCTCAGGCTGAGCTCGGATGACAGTGACGCTTTGTTTGTGTATGCGGCGGAGAAGTGCTGAAGCGTCCCGGCCGTTTCAGCCACGAGCGGATTAAAACGAGGGGATGGGAACGCGACGCAGCCAAACCACCCATAAATGGTCATCCACCCAACAGCCAGTGAGGGGAGGATTAGCGTCTGTTTTATTCACCACAAATCGTTGTCAGGAGGAGCTCTCACCGCTAATCTTGGCAACGCCCCCCCCGCCCCCCGACCCTCCTCCTCCTCTCTCAGCAGGGCCGAGCTGCTGCACAGTCACGCGGAAGTTGCCGGTGTCGATAGAGGCGTGATTGACTGCGCCGAGACGAGGCTCAAACTTTAGCCTGAGCGATGCACGATTCATCCAAGTGAAGTGAGCGGAGATTGGAATGAAAGATGCTTTAAGGGGACACACACACACACACACACACACACAGATGTGTTGGTGGATAAGCGCTGGAGAGACAAGACACATACACACACACAGCCTCAAGAATGGAGTTGCAGAGGTCAGACATAGGTCGAGGCGCCATTTAATGGCAGAGGGAGTCAGAAATGGAGTTCTTTTAAAAAGCAGCATCACGAGGTAAGCGCAGCTGACAAGACAGGAGTGACTGTTTGCATGGTCATGTAATTTAATTAAATCACTCAGATATAAACCATTACCCTGGAATCATTTTGATAAATTATAGTTTCAATCGCTGGATGAAGCGAAAATGACATATTTGCTGGCACAATTTCCTCAAATGTGAGGCTTTGCTGCTTGGCAGTCTTGAATTCAATGTGACTGGGTTTTCGACTGAAGGTTTGAAGACATGACCGGGTCCCTCAGGAGGAATTGAGCATGTTTGACCCAGTTTTCTAATCGTTCGTATGTGAAATGATTGATAGCTACACAAAATCCAATTTTATACACCAAATTACAAAAGGCATCTGCATAGTGGATGAACTTTAAGCTCTTGTACAAAGAGGACACTGTAAACCAAGATTAAGTGAGATTAAATCACATTCATGCAGGAGAATCGCCAGACAAAAGTCTTTACTAGTAACCCGGTAACAGTGTAAATTTACAGTAAATGTGGTAGATTAAAGAACACATAATTACACATGAAATAAGTGTATGGAAAGAGTCATAGAGGCATGGCGGGAAAATAAGGAGAGACCTTAGAAACCTGTTCAAACAAACGGGTTCATGGTCAGGCATGAGGGGACGGTTCAAACAAGCAGGCTAATCCAAGTGAGCGAGGCGAGCGGCAGGTCAAACACAGATCGGTGTCAGGCAGGAGATCAGGGGCCAGCGCCACCAAGCAAGTTCATCACATCCAGGGAGTGTTGGACTAATCTGGCTCGACGAAGCCCAACAACTGGAGTCGCAGATAAGCGGCGTAACGGAGCCGGTTCTCAGCTCGGTACGTCGAGCCAGGTCCTCCCGGGCTAGTTGTGGGTGCGTGCGCTTGAAAAGGGCGGAGCTTTACGTGGGATACCTAACTCAAGAATAAACTCACTAATATGAGAAATCTGAATCCATAATACTGAATAAAAGAAACTTTTCAGCCAGTGACAGGAGGGGGAAAAAGCATGAAGGCACAAGCGATCAAATGGGTCAATATAAAAAGTCTTTAATCAAAAACATGTCACAGACATGGAGTAGACTCAGTTATGATTGTATGTCTTCATCGCAGATCACAAACTAGGGATCACTTATATTTCTTGTCTCCATAGCAACAGATTTGACTTTGTTGTGATAAATGAATTCGCGCAGTTCTGACAATCACGTGCGTATGTGAAAATAACCTACTGACCAACACTAATGCCCAAGAATTATTAGATGAGACTTATTAGCTATGTTATTCATCGTTTTAATTTTTACAATTTGAGCTCCGTCTAATCAAGGTCCAATCATAGACCGCGATGTTAAACAATCTTTGGAGCAATTAATAAAGAAGGATTTGCAGGTATTTATATCATTCATAAATTTCTATGTAAAGACTACAGACATAAACCGTTCCCTCTGCAGAGGATTGGTGTATAAGCTACTTTTGTTTAGTAATATTCTGGTGCAACTGGAAACTACAAAGTCAGATAGAAATAGCTGACGATACATTAAAACAATAACCAACACATTAAAATTTCATAATGTAAAACGCACCGTGTCCTTCCAGAGAGGTCCAACCCCCGATCGCCCAGAAGTGGTGACAGCATTGTTCAAGAGAGCTGACTGGTCAGTAAGCGGCGTTTGTGCCAACTTGATGCTCTTATCTGGAACATGACCGAGCAAGTCAGGTCCTCGGCATAAGTTACCATGGCAACATACCAGGCAATCGCAAACCCACACATCCTAGTCCAGATTCAGTAAAAACTGAACCAAAAATGGCAGAAAACAACAGGTGAGCAGGGTGAAGTGACGCGGACGGCGAGTAACGGCAGGGAGTCAGAGGTGGCTGCAGACAGACATAAGGGGTAGAATGAGCTAAATAAACTGGACAGAGCCGGGATCATTCCATTGACTTCTCGCTACGTGATGACATCAGCTTAGCTTAGCCTCGGCTCGCGGAGGCAGCAGCGCGTGTCGCTGCACCTGAGGCGTGAATAGCCTAGCTGCCATAGCCGTGCATTATGTCACTTATTAAAAGGAGGACACCACCACATCACTGCTTTCCTACTGTGATAACCAGCAGCACGACCAGCCAGCCACTTTGCACACAGTCCAAATCTGATTAAATTACAGGCTGTGAAAATAATTTAAAAAAAAAACAAAAAACAAAAAACAAAAAACAAAAAACAAAAAACGTCAACGCTTAATTTAATGTCAACTGTCTCTTCTCTGGGCTCCAGTAGCCATGTAGTAAATGGAGGGTTGCTGGCATAACTGGAGTGCAAACCCACTGCACGGCCCTGACGCAAAATAGTCGTTTTGGAATTTCTGAGCATTCAAGTCTGGTGTGTTTGTTGGGGGGATTAATTGCGCTTTAGCTTTGCAAGTATATGGATGCAAATGTGAACAGCTGAATAAATCGCCTTCGTTGACAGAGCCTGGACGGCCATTTCAGGAAGGATCAGTACGGAGTAATGAGTGCAAGGGGGGACTTTTCTTCCACAGTGTAAGACGTTAGCACATTTGTGAACATTGTGTCTCCAAGAAGGCTGAATCAACAGTATTTTGAGTGCTGCAAAGTAGCAAACGGGCTGGAATTTCCATCCCTCATTAAAGTATCGGGCATGTGGGCTCCTGACTTATTTTCCTAACCTCAAAAAATTACTTTGTGTCAGCCTCGTTCCCATGACCTCTTGCCATGTTGACGGTTCTCTACGACAGGTTGAAGAGAGCTACGAGGATCCATGAGAACTACCCATCTCGCCCTTCGAAAATAAAGTGACTTCATCTCTGTATTCAGTAATAAACCCGGGTGTTTGTGCCTCGTTTTTTAGGCCATGAAGATGGTTAATGCTTGCAAATTAGTTTTTCACTGCCTCATATTTTATAGGCCCTCGTGTTATATAATGGCATTGGGTATGTATGCCTACTGCTAATAGGTATCATATTTTGTTGTATGTGGTTCAGTGGCTGATGTCATAGGAATTAGGGCGTCCATTTTACTTTTCCAAACAATTTTCAGCCGAGTTTGTGCGTTTCCCTTGACTTCTGATTTGTGTAAACTGCGGCCTATTGCCTATTTGATTTATTCATGAGATGACTGCGGCGCCGAAGCAGCAATGGTTGTAATGACATCCAATGCATGCAGATTTAAGTATGTTATATATGCAATTTATGTTGGATGCATGTTACGCTGTGCATGCTAACACCAGAAACTAGGCTGTCCATGCAGTAGAATGGATTAAGTGTTTCTGAAATTGGTGCAATATGACCAAGAAAACAGGATCTGCTCTTGCTTTATGTTCAAAAAAGTTAAAAAATTACAACCTGGATGCACTGGGCTCGTCTAATATTAGCACTTTCCCTTCAACAGACAGTAATATGTCCTGTGGAGCTGGTTTTGTAAGCAAATTTTAGGGTAAGCTAAAAAGACAGGACAGGACAATGACTACTGGGATGTTTATACTTTACCGACAGATACAGAGTACAGCTCTGTTTGTACTCTTTTTACGGAATTTTTCTACAGGAACATGACTGGCCCACCAAAGATACAATTTCTGCCTTCTGCACAGTAAAGGGAAGGACGGGTTAGTGTAAAGCATATGAATATGATGCTGCCACAAACCCGACCTTAATGAAGTCGGCACAGTCACGGTGCAAGCACAGCACCCCCAGACTTCTTTTAGGTTGGATTCAAATTAAGCTAGATATTTCTTGACATCAGAACTGTCGAGGTCTTCTCTCTTGCCCTGGACACCGACGCGTGTCCATGCGTCCCACTTTGTACGTATCCATTCTTTGAGCGCCACAGCTCAAAACTTCTGTGGTCTATTGATTTAAAGACCAGCGTGTACTGCAATCAATATGTGTTGCCATCCATAAAGCCTCCATCTCTGAGCGTCGACCCGACCTAAGACTGGCATTTACTGCGCGGTCGATAGCATTATAAACTGGAGAAGTGTCATTTTAATCCATGAGAGTCCCCAATCAACACAAGGGAATGAAAATGGATAACGCATCTGTTGCCTGAGTGCAAGCAAACCTCTGCCCTACGGCTTCCTGCCGTCTTTCAATGCCAGTTAGCAGTGTCTGTGTGTGTGTGTGTGTGTGTGTGCTCTGCCATATAATGACCGAGCGCTAATGGGTGCACGAGGGACATGTTGGACACAGTTTCCAAAACAGAAGAGATATTTTTCACGTCCCATCCTGGTAGACGCGATACCGGGTGACTCATGATATACGATATTAAATAAGCTTGACATTTTTAATAGCCTGGCCTTTGTTTAATTACACGGCACCCTTAAGGATTTAATCTTTGCCAAGAAGCGGCTTTTGTCATTTCTGGCCCCGCATAAAATTGCACCAGTCCATCAGCATTCAACTCAGCTGCACCTGTTGAGAGGGGAGCACAGCGAGAGCCAATCTGTCTCGGGCTTCCTGCCGTTTCCCACCACAAGGCAGAGTTATCAAACCGGGATGCTGGAGCTCACCCCATCTCCATCGCCGCAACCCCAGCTTAGTGTCAAATGGCCACACTGATTGAAGGAGAAGATATAATTTGGTTCAGATGCGCAATGGTCTCCACATGGCAGTGCAGAAAGGAAGGGAAAAAAAAAAGGAAGAGAGAATGGATGGAAATGATTCATTATTCAGCAAGCAGTTCTAAACCCAAGCAATCTGATCTAGTAGACATTTATAATGTGCTCAAATCAGCATGACTGGCTCATTACTAATGGTATCATGTAAGCAAAGCTGGAGCAAATACCAATAACCGTCAATATTAATGCAAAATAGATAGTTTTGTTCCATTTTGTGTTAACTATTAGTACGAGTGAGGATGGAGTGCCGGTTCTACAGGATCGTTGATAAACTCAGCGGGTTGTTTGTTAGAAGAACAGTCACAAAACGAAGAGGATCGGTCCGTTTTAATATTCATGCTGGTTTGTATCTGGCAATCAACAAGACAGGATATGAGACATCGGAAATATGCGCAAGCACCAACAATCAACCAAAGACATCTAAGGAAGGAACCGCTACTGAAACTAAAGAGGTATAAATTATCTTTCATTTCCTTTGTCATTAACCAGATCACTAATATGGGAACATAGGGACTTACAGCATATACACAGCTTGAGATATTGTGCAGGTGGGGAGGTAGGTCAGCCAGCACCTTTGTTCTCCTGGGGCGCGGGGGCGTCCAAATTTTGATATCGCAGTTTGGATGAATGGTTGGAAAAGGAAGTCAAGTCCCAAATCCCTAACAAACACTAAGCAAGTTAATAATTGTGCAACTCTTACAAAGAGGTCGCATGTAATGACGCTTGTAGGCAGGTGGACCCAAATGCAAAAATCAGCAGTTCAGAAACTAAAGAACTGGAAGAGAAGACAGGCATCAAGTACAAACTGAACTAATCACACAGCAAAGAACAGGCGCGCAGACCTGCATGCAAGCAGGGAGCCGCCTGCCTGAGAAGACAAAAGGGGGCCGGAGAGAGACACAGGTGAAAACAATTACCAGACAGGAAAGGAAAACAGCAAGAGACACGCAAAGGCGGAACGACAGCGTAAGACAGGAAATAACCAAATAATACAAACTAAGAGTCCGAAGTGTCCATCACTCACATGCTTCGTCTTTCCCCCATACAGACACGCAGGGGATGTGATCAAACACAGCACAACGAGTCATCTAATTTGACATGCCTGAATTAAATCCCCCCCCTCAGTGGGATGGAAGTGTCACTTGGCGAGACGTGCCTGAACACCGGCGTCCTTCATCAGCCGCGTCAGCGGCGAGACAGTGACACAGTGCTCGCTGTCCACGGGAAATGGAGATCAGGCTCGAAATCCAGTTTAGTGTTCCTACGATTATACAGTTGGAGAAATCCCAAGATATCTAGAAGCATTAGCTCGGGCGGGCGGGCTGGCTGGCTGAACAGGGACGAGACTCGGCTGCTAATGGCTACTTGCTGGAGTCATAAATCAACGTTTTCACTTCTCGCGATTCGACTGACACGACTATTATGTCTTTTATTTTGTTGGTAACTGTTGTCACTTTATTACACTTAAGGCCGTTTTTTAATGTGATCATTAACTGGAGCCGCATCACCTCGAGTGCTTGATATCCTTAATATTGATTAATCTTGTAACAGCAGCGCCCCAAAGCTGGAACAAAATGCTGAGAAAATTAATATACAGCTCTAAAATTATTGCCCTCACTTCCTGACAGTGAAGACGCTTATGGGAACTTATGACGACACCACAGGAGCAGCATGGAGGCATTTTATGTTGTTGTTGGGTTTTTCTCTTTAAGTTTAAAGAAGTGGTTGCTGTTTACTTTAATTGTATTGGATTTAGCTGCAACACTGTTCAACCCCTGAAACTCCAAAAGTGCTTTATGGATTCAAACACTTCACCCGGCACCTCCATCAGCACAGTGAAGAGTAGATAATGAGTGGATCTTCATTTTGGGCTGAACTATTCTTTTAAGCTTAAGCTACAAAACAGACTTGTTACATTGGGAGAAGAATTCAAGGTTTAGGTGAAAATGCAATTTTTCACAACATCAACCTAGTCAATATCTTTCCTATATTTCCCAGGTGTTTGAAAAGTTCTTGGCTGGATTTTTAGCAGAAACCCTTCAGGTCAAACTTCCCCTTAAGGTCCACCTGAAATTACCCTCGCATGGTGCCAAAGTTCCAATGTAGTGTGTGTGTGATCAGGGACACACACAGTGGGTTGAAGCACAAAAGACTCCAGGCGGCTCAAACTTTTGTGGCCACTGCACCCCCCCCCCCACCCCCCCCTGCTATTCTGTACTTTTGCTACATCACACATAATCAAATCACCGATCGCTGCTGTGGCCTTTCTGCCAAAGATGGTGGGAGTTTTTACCCAGCAGGTAATAAGATGTCGCAGAGCATCTGCGCCAGTGCCAGTCACAATACCAAACACACACACACACACACACACTTTACCCACTGTTAACCACACAATGGCCATAGATCCTTTCAAACACACACAAAGACACATACAAAATTATGCAAGACTGTTTTAGTGTGGCCGAAAGAACATGAGTAATTTGAACAAATTACAGACGCCGAATTTCGAGGAGCGCAGCCGCGCACACGCAAACAATCGCACTTATTAACTGTCAAAGCAGCGAGCAGGCAGGGGATTGTGGGAACTTTTGCTGCGGAGCGAGGCGGCCCTCACAATCGATACGTCCATGCCACAGCGCCGCCTCACATTAAGGGCACATATTTATGTGTGATTGGAGCAGCAAAGCTGAGGCCATTTGTTCTCATAATGTCGATGCAACACAAACAGCGCAGCAGTTCCCGAGCCAAAAGCCAAAGAGAAGCCAAAAACGGGCTAATTTAAAATCGCAATTTATAAAAAAAAAAAAAAAAAAAGTACCGTATCCGGGGACATGAATCAAACTTGGTGGGTATGCAAGACACAATCGTTATGATGCAAGGACGCCCACGACAAAGAATAAAACGAGTACATTTTGAAAATAAAACCCAACACCCTGCGCTGAGCACAGCACACCACTGATGCCCCACACGTCGCAGCAGCAGTTGGTCATATGGTAGCGGCCCACGTGGAGCGAGACTGCCAGCAGGCCTGTCGTCATCACTATAACCTCAGCATCTGTTTAGGGTTAAATTCACGAAGATCCACTCTGGTCGTTCGGCAGCTAAAAGCCTTTGGGGGGGGGGATGAAATGAGAAAATGAATAGAATAAAATAGATCAAGGAAGTCGCTGCCCTCAAGACCCCAATAACACCTTTCCGTCAGGATACCCAGAATCAAAGAGATGGACAAGAATGCGAGGGACAGACGGAGGGAGGAAGGACAGAAAGGAGGGAATTGGTGGCTGGCAGGGGTGAGTAAGGAAGACAAAGAGTGTGCCGGCAAGAAAACAGCAACAGCAGTGGTGTGACTGGGGAGTAAGCAGAGCTCAAGGCTTGCAGTGACAGGTAATCACTCACACACAATATGCTTTGGCAGCACAAGAAATGTGTCAGAGAGGATCCCCCACGCAAACAAGCAGCTGTCATCAGAGTGACACACACACACACACACACACACACACATGCACGCAGGCTTTGGCGCACAGAATTAGAGGTATATGGCTTTTGTGCAACTAAAATATGTAGCCAAAGCAAATGGCAACTTTACCCTAACCAGGATTTTGCTTGAACCCCCTCCCTCCCCATGCTGGTTTATTGTTTCCCATGTCTAGTAAATATCGCTGAGTCAGATTTGGCCTCCTGCAAAGGTGCGAGGCACCCCAGGTTACGCCGCACACGCAATTTGGCTACGTTCACTCTGCAGGCAAAAATGGTCCAAATCCGACTTTTTTTGCCCCATATCAGATTTTTTTTGTTTTATGACAGTCTGAACAGCATAAATCCAATTTTTTCTTCAAATCAGACCCGGGCCACTATCATGTGGCCCGAAATTGGGTACATATCTGATGTTTTTCAAAGCGACCTCAGTCTGAATTTCGTCCCACTTTTACGTCCTTGAAGCGAGACAGGCGTCACAACTCTGTGCCGGAGGAGGCGGGAGGGTCAAATGCAAACAATGGTTTTGAGCAGCCGCTGCTGCACGGAAGGCCGTTAAAAATTTTTGGCTCTCTTTCCTCGTTAATCCTCTTCTTCCCCTTTATCACTTCGTTATAATTTTGTTGGCTCCGATTGCACAGCAATTTCAAAACGGACAGACACACGTCGACATATGTAGCGTCCATATTTTCTGCGGTAGGCGTGCGATGTCACGTCTTCTTCTGCGCATGCGGGGCACTTCCGTTCACGCTGGAGTCAGATGGCGGTCGCATTTATGTAACATACCTCAGTAAAAAATCTGAATTGAGCATTAAGACCGACAGTGTGAGCGCAGCCCCGCGATAGATAGGCAGGGCCTTCACTTTTGACACACAAGCGGCGAGCAGGCGCCCCGGTTGTGTTTTGCGCAGCTCAGCGGCAACAAATTTTCGAGTGCACACGGAGCCCACGGAGAAGCAGATGTGCCATCCGGGGAAGATGAATCTACTCCGCAAATAAATCAGCCCTTCATAGAATTTTCTCTGGAGGATTAGATTTGCTGGGGCACACCTGCGCACTCACACGTGCAGACGTGCACGCCACATACAGTAGTGATCTGACAGTAGGCACGCGCACACACACACACACACACACACACACACATGCACACAGACATTCACAACCCTTAAACGCCCAGGGAAGCCATCTGAGACAAAAGACGCACGCCGACTGCTCGCGCACTTTCTCTCACATCCACGCAGGCATTACATAATAGCGACGCTTCTCGCCCTCCACCTCAGCAGATGAAAGGTGCGGGGGGATGAAATCCTATAATGGAGCGTGAAATCAGTCATGAAGGTGTGCGGTTTAATCCTCCCACCGTGCGTCCGAGGGCAGAGCGCAGCTACTTTTCTGCTTGCAGAGAAGCTGAAGGTAAAAGTCAGACACGGTGAGGGGTAGAGCCCCGGATGGAGAGCGATGACTCAAACAGTATTCGCTGGCTGCAGATACAAGATAAAGCCAGGTAAAGAGCCTAACCTGGGAAGGCTTGATGTTATACTCACAAACTATGACTCTTATTCGCTGTTAAGAGTGCCATACCTCTGCGTCATAATGAGGGCGCCGTCCTTCAAAATCTCATTAACTCATGAATGTTTGCAAAGTCAACAATGCCTTCATATGGGTTTTGGATGCAAAAATATGGACCATGCTTGCATGTCCTTTTCTTTAAAATTCATTAAAATTTCCCATCACCAAGCATGAATTGATTCATACCGGAGGGGCAGTGTGAAAAGGCTTTTTTAGCAGTCAAGGTGCAACCTCCATTTTTGGCCAGTGAAAACTAAACTGCAGATCCGTCAGCGGGCACTTGGGGATGCCTCCTTGAAAATTCTCATGGACTCCCATGTTAAAATGCCCAGCAGAAATAAACAAGTTTATAGACTGGAGCAAAAAAAAAAAAAAAACAGTTTTGGTCTCTGCAGCTAATTTCAGCATCCGTAACAATTACATGCACGATGAATTTTTATACAGCTCTCCCATTTAATTTGTATTAAAGTTTATAGTTGTGCATAATTGACGGCATTTCCTCCTTGAGTGACGGGTGTTGGCATCTATGGCTTTGCTTGATAATTGTACAAAAGAAATTTAAAGTGGGGACCTAATGCAAACTTTCTATAACCAAGACTCCCACCACCATTTTTTGTGTTAACCTTAATCGAACGGGTCTTTTAACAGGGCAATGAGGATAGCTAATGGTATTCATCTGTGTTTATAAATGAAAGTTTTTAAGACTTCGAAAAGAAAAAATAGGTTGAGATGAAACCTGGCCAAACACAACTTAAAGTGTAAATAATGATAATAATCAGGCACCGACACAAATCAGAATCAATTTCGTATCTTTGTCTTGTCTGATTTTAAATAACACCGCGACACTTTTGCGAGCATCACTGATAATTAATCAAATGACTGTATTCCTTTTAATAAGAGGTATAAATCTACCCGTGTGTAAACAGTGTGCGGTGGAGGTTGCATTTAATCTTTGCCGAGCTAATGATGCTTCAGTAAGGTTTCGGTGCCATTTATTTCTAGCGCCTCGGCTCCAGTGAATCAGCTGCCTGAAATTTTTTTCCATGTTTGGGTATAAAATCACAGAAAACTAAACTATTTTTGTTTTTTGTTTTTTTTTGAGGTGACCAGCCGGCACAAAGGTCAACGGCAAGACTTTCAAATGTTAGAACCACAATTCAACCCGTTGTCATGGAGGTTTAACATCCTGCTGCTGGCTCATTCGTTGGTAACTTTTGACGGTACGTCGCTAGGCCAGTAAGTGCGGGGCAAGCCAATGCCGAGCAACAAACATAGAAAGGCAAAAACCTTATCAATTGAGTTAGTTTCATCCAAAGCCAGACGGCCCTCGCTTTGGTGCTGACCCAGGGCCTGACGCTGACAGGCAGCCGCACAGGCAGCGGAGAAAGAAGGAGAATGGGAATGAGCAAATGAAAGAGAATAGTGATAGAAGGCGGACGGCGGGAGGACGGCGAGGAACACTGGAAAGCAAGAGCTGTGGGGGAGGAGGGAAGTGGGGGAGGCGCATCAGCAGGTACAGAACTCGAGGTTATGGACGATGACAGACAAAAGATGAGGAGTGAGCGCAAAAGCGGCAGGGGGTGACACTGTTTGGCAGAGAAGACGAGGATGAATTATTCGCCTTGTATCTATTTCAGACTTGGCCTCAGTTTGAACATTCTTCTTTTTCTGCGGCGAGCCCGGCCTCCTCAACATCCCGGTCAGTTTCGTGGAAAAATGCTCCCACACATTAAAAGTGAGAAAAATATGCTCCGGAGCACAAATGGGCAGCGGTAAGATTTACGGATGGATGACGCTTTGTGCGTGTCCCCACTAATATTGAGGAACCACTGATAATGGGCCTGGTGATAACACCTTTTGCGATCAGCTGTTAAAGTGATACTGTCCGTTATGTGGGAACGATAAAGCCCTGCAGCCATGAGAGGAAGGGGTTTTGTATTATTTATGCTTTTAGAAATTGGTCCAGTGGTTCCTGTGATTTAATACCCCATGACTGTCACCATGCATTCATTACGGGCCGATGCGAGCACACACAGAGTTAGCGACCTGCTGGCAACTCATACGTTTCACACTATTTGGCTTCAAATCATATTCAAATCAGTCGTTTCCTTCAGCCTCCACTAATTGTTTGGGTTGTTTTTTTTTCGAGAGACTTAAATGCAAGAGAAGCCGCTGAGGGGAAATGTTTTTCTCTGCAGGTGGAGGCCAGACAGCCAGAAGCACACGCATGTCATGAAGAAAAAAAGTTGGAAAAAAAGACAATTTGCCACAGCAGTGGTCCAGAAAATTCATAAAGCTGAATTACGCTGATAGTGTGGCCTTCTGACATCCTCCATGCTTTATTCAGGACATGAGTACAGTAGGTTCTGTCCTTCCAGCTGCACTGTTGCCACCAGCCACCCTGCGGGAACTGGTGCTTGCAAAGCGCCTGTCAGATCAATTAGGGTGACCAGGTACGGAGGTGTTAACACTGGCTTGAAGGGATAAGTTTTCTCGTAGAGTGAGGTATGAACACCGGAGTGAAAAAGAAATGATACAAAAAAAAATGACACACCGGCAAGGAAAGGGGTGCAAAATGTAATGGACCAAAACTAAGTGTTGTCAATCTGGCCTTCTTTTTTTTTTTTTTTGGCCTTTCATCTCCCCACCCAAGGTCACAGAAAACGAACCTTTCTTGAAAACCGATGTTCACAAGGTGCTTTGATGTGTCAGAATTGTCCGTCACGGGAGAAGCCTGTTCTCTCCCGCGCCCATCAGAGGAGCACCATCCCACCTCTGGATCCGCAGCGCGTGAACTGCGTTTCCGAGCGTCTACCCCCGTTTTATTCTACTTAACCACCCTCACCCTGAGTTTGAAGTCCTCCATCCTTTAGTTGCTTCTCCCACTCCCTCCCACACCTGCTCTCCCGCCACGCCTCCCCTTCCTCCCACTCCTCCTCCTCCTCCCCAGGGAAGCCTGTAGAGTGGAGGCATCCCCCCTCCTCTTGATAAACGAGCTGTATGAGAGGGAAGCTTGCCTTCTGTGGAGGAGGGTATTATCCACGGAGAGAATGGGGTCGTGGAAGAGGAGGTGTGGGGCGAGGGAACAGATAGCAGCCGCTTCCACAGATGAAAGTGGCGGCTGGTCACTGGCCTGTGAAATACAGAGAGAGGAATGACTGTGGTGTGTGTGTGGAGGACTGCCGCTCTGCCAGTCCACGTCTCTCTCAGATTAAGACAATCCCCTTGTCTCCTCCTGGCTTTTTCGGGGGGTTTTCTGTTTGCCGAACTTTCTTTGTAAGCGGAATTGTGAGGGGCGAATTATTTGAGCAGAAAAGTGGCCTTGAAGCAAGTATCAGTGTTGCCGAACCAGAGATTATTTTATGTAAGCTGCCAGAATTTCCTGTTGACTGTCTTAACTGCATTGCACATGTTTTGTTGTTGTTGTTGTTGTTGTTGTTGTTTTCTCGTACTCCGACCACAACAAAGACCATGATGAACCCGATGAGTCTCACCAGGACATTGCAGGGATTCTGCTGTGCGGAGCTCAGTTCACGGTGTACATAGATCATGCATCCCTAACCTAAGACTATTCATTACTCAAGAATTGATTGAAGAATATGATTTATTAGTATGAGGAAACGGTGGCCGGGGTTTCACTCCCTGTGCGCAGTGATTGGAGCCTCTCAATGCCACAGAAATGCGAAAAGCACCAACAACCTTATTGACAGTGCAGGATGATTCCACTGCGCATGTTCAGAACGGATTACTGTGAAAATCTGGATGGATTAATGATGAAATAACTGACATTTCTCCTAAACAACAAGTTAAGGACGTTTTATTTATTTATTCATTCATTTATTTACTCTGGTTTTTTCAGTAAAGTTTATAAAACTCACTGAAAAATCGAATCACGAGGTGGTTTGATAAATTTTCTCACGTATTTTCTGTCTAACCATTTATATATTTATTGTGAGGACTTTTTTTTTTTTTAAATAAGTTTTCAAGTACTTGACCAGACAAAACTTATTCATATTCTGTCCATATAGGATTTAAGCACACCAGGCTTGTGGTATCAGACTTTCTGACTTCCTGGAGGAATTAAACAAAGACAGCTGCTGAAGTCCATTTCCTCATCAGCGGCACACATCGGCCCTCTGGCTAAAACTCTGGTACATTCGCAGAAATGTTTATTAATGCACAGCGTCCCTGCCAAACAAACCAATATTCCCCAGCGCCACCTCTCTGTGCACGCTACGCTTGGGCAGACCAACTCCTCTTCCTTTGCTTTTTTTTTTTCATTTTAAAATTGTAATAATTTCAATTTGTTACTCAGGCTGTCAGATTTATGCTGTGACGTAAAAACGACGGTAATCCACGTGAAACGTAGCGCAGTGCAAGGAGGAAGTGGCATGAAAAGAAATTACTCGACCAGAGTGCATCTAACATAGGGGTTAAGTAAAAGAGTAATGTACTTGCAATCCACCACTGGGGAAAAAAATAAATAAATCAAAGTACTCGGTTTGCTAACGTGACCCCCCCCCCGACTCAGTTACACTGAGATCGGCAGCTTTTTCAATCAAAAAGCGCAAGTCATTTGCTAAGTAACTGGGTGCGGGCAACTCAGTATTTCTAATTGAATTAAGCGTTAGTATTTACAGCATTTCCCATAGATTTTATTAAAGGAGTGGATAAATGAATGAAAGGGTCGAGCTGGAGTGGAGCACCGCCATCAGTCAGCACTGCCATCGTAACAGTTTTTTTAATGGGATCTTCTTTTTTTTATTTTATTTTCTTTAATGGGGACTATGATTTACAAAATGAGCGTGATTGGAGAAGATTTGGAACTAGCCGCCGAGATACCCATCAGAAAAATGTTTAATTTGTGTCATCGTGTCCGACGTCTCCCTGCAACCAGTGAAGCCACCATCTGCTGGCCATTAAAAGATTGCAAGCTTAAGGCGTTCTGGCTTCAGAATAGGTGGTTATGTGTTTTGTTTTGTTTTTCTATTTAAGGTCACTAATGTGGAGTGAGGCAAAGCAGTGAAAAACAGATTCAGCACTAATAGCTTCAACATCAGTGTGTCATAACTGCTGAAGTGCATCTTCACATGAAGTGGAGCGTCGCGCACACTTAGACAAGCAAAAGTGTCTCTGTTCTACATCTTTACCTCCATGGGTCGCTGATGTGACACAGACACATCCCAGAATCGTAGCAGGTTTAGTCATGAGAGCCAATCAGAGTGCAAGAAAGGGTGTGAAGGGAAACTGCGGGGCCGGTGGTCGTTTACAGCAGCAACACCGGCCGCGGTTGCGCGCGATCCCTTGTGGAAACAGGCTACACGCCGAGAACACGTGTGCGGCTGACAACAGAGCAGAAAACGCCGCCCAGCCCAATCAGACATTTAATTCACGTTTCTTTCCTTTTCTTCTTTGTTGGTGGCTTCTGCAAATCAGCGCACAAATTACATCATTTTTTTTTTTGAGCAATTTCCAGTCTGGTTCTTGCGTTTGTTTTCATCACACAACATGTTTTGGAGAGCAGACAGGCTCGTCGGGCAGCGGCTCGTCGGGCAGCGGCTCGTCGGGCAGCGGCCCGGCGGACGCTCCCCTCGCCCCGTCGCTGCTCGGTCATCAGTCAAAGATCGCTAGCGTAAGACCGCAAATTGTAGAGCGTGAACAGTGCCGTGGTTGCGCGTCTATGAAAACGGCGCGGTGTGACCATGGCAGGAGTTATCATTCATGCAGTCATCTGACCAATCTGCCAGCTTCCAATGACCAGAGGGGAAATAAGCCCCCCGCCCCAAATGGAGCTGAAATGGCATCGCAGAGGTCCAGGGGTAGAGCCATTTACACGTGGCATTTACTCGCTAAATGTGCTCACTGGCCTTTGGATAATGCACATTCACAGACTTTCCCTGGCTGCTTTTTCTTGGCTTAAGGGGAACTAATTCATCAAAATTCCACACAATGGAATTTTTTTTTTTCCTTTTTCATGGGATATAATTGGGAAAACTCCACTGAGACTGTGTCATTTTCGCCCCGGTCCTCCTGCCTTGTTTCAGTGATTTCTGCCTGCCCTGCTGTGTCATCAGCAAGCGTTATTAGGGCTCAACTATAGGTCTGTATTGATCGCGCGCACGAGGATCTCACGCGTTCACGCACCACATTGATATCTGTGTTTAGCCCTATGCCAGCAAACTGTAAATTGAACAAATAAAAAGAATCCAAGCACTTACATGAAAAGGGACACCCCTACATGGCTGGCACCTTTGGGGCGCAAATACAGAGCCCAATCAATAACTACTGCACAGCTACAGGATGAAGATCTTGACCATTAACAATCAATTTCAATCTGCTCCCTCTGAGCCTTCTATAAGCCATGTACTATCCAATATACAGTCTGTGCTACCTCTAAGTTATTGATTTATGACCTTTGTCTGTATTCCTTGCCTTTGGCAGGAGGAAAAAGCATTTGTAGGAAATGGAGGATTATTTCATTCTTTCAAAATTGATGTCTGAACCGAAAGAAAAGAGGAAGAAAAGGACACTGTGGATTCCTCATACCTTCAAGCATACAGGAAATGAGCGGTGGAATAAAGAAAGTCACATTATGATGAGATTAAAGAATCAAAACGAGGACAAAGTAGAGAGATGGCAGGAGAGAGGCCAAGTAAAGGAGACATGAGGAGAATGAAATGAAAGATGTTTTGTGCTGCCTCGTCTCCGCACTAAAACACAGCGTGCACAAACAAACAAGCAGATTTTCAGCCGATGAAAATTGGACATGAGGGTAATCTCGGGGAAGCTTTATCTCAATGCGCTCAACAGAGGTTCCAACAAAGGAGGCGCTGGTGTCCTGACTCAAAGTAAAGGATGAGAGGAAGTCGGTTGTGTGACAACACAGTAATCATCTCTAATTATTGTTGCCAAAGCTCAAATCCCCGCAATCACACTGGGGCTTAGTTACACTTACGGCACTCAGCACTAATGGGATCAGTTTGATTGGAAATGGAGGGTTATCATCTGGATTTAACACACGAGGGTGAACCTCCAGACGCACCGACACATTCGACATCCTCACGGACATTTATTCGAGACGTCACGCATTTGCATGCGGAACAAAACGCAGCATATCGCGCAGCACAGATGACGGTGATTCATGCGGTGCCTGCTTTTTAGCCCTTGAAATTAGGTTTCAAAAAAGAATTCTCTCAAGTTCTTTTTTTGTTTTGGTACTTTCTTCCTTGTATCTTTATATTTATACTAGCATGGAGCAACTGTGACCATACAGTTAATAAAGTATCTTCCAGTGCTGGAAGTACTAAACAGCAGTGCTGTAAAAGGGTACTTACAGCACAGACGTGCACCGACGCCGTTGTAAAAAATGAAAAATGTCGTTTTAACTGTGTTCAATCGATCTGCCCAGAATTATAATCAATACCCTTCACCCAGGTTTGGTGAATTCAGTCAGATAGTTTTTGTTCAATCCCGCCCACAACAAACACGGGTGAAGACATAAAATCCTCGACATTTACAGCGCGGTTGTTATTAGCTTGCCCGTTTTTTCGCCGACTTGTCAGTGTTTCGTTTTTTTTTTTTAACAAAAGACACAAACTCATAAATTCTTGTCTCTTTCCCGAGCAGGAGTCTCACATTTCCAGCAGTGACTTGTTGTTATTGTAGCCATGGCAACAGAGATCGTGGCACAAATTTTTAACCAACCCTGGCCAGTTTTCTTATCCTGCGTCTGCGCCCTATCAGACGTCAGCTTAAACGATAAAACTAAAATTATTTTTGAGGAGGTTCTTTTTATTTTGGAAAGAGCAGAAACGCTGACGGTGTCACATGAGAAAGTCCCGTGCAGGTTGGAGGGCGAAGCAGAGAGGAGACAAGGGGGGATGAGATAAAATCAGATTGAGATGATCTGCACCGTGGGAGCGACCCGCGAGATGACACGACCGTTAAAGTGACTCCCTGCGCTTCGCCCTCGGCGCCGGGACTGTGACGCTCTGCGAGTCACGGCGAATTTGAAGCAGAACCTTCAGTTGTTGCGAGCGTGAACGCAAAAAACCATTGTTCATGCCAGCAGGAGGGGACTGCAACACATCACAGCGATACCTTAAAGCAATACATTTCAATGCGAAGCGTTTGTTCCCCATCCTGCACCAGGATAGTCAGTAAATTACATTTCAGGTCAAAGTTATAGTACAAAAGGGATTAAAAACAATTAACTCCAGAACAGCTGTTGAGATCCCAGAATGGCTGACTATCGCATGATTTCCTGTTGCGCCAGAGAGACACACAAAGAAGATTTAAATTGATTTTTTTTTTTTTTTTTTTGAGCAGCAAAGTTTCATGTCTAAAACATTTTTTTGTGTGTGTGTTATAAACAGACTCTGGCAAGGTGTTGAACCTGCAGCCTGTAAATGTGTGAAAATAGAAAACTTGGCCGCCACAGTGCATGCAGAGAAACATCAATATTTCAGCCTGCTCCGTGCAGTTCATGCAAACTGAATGACTCGCTCGGGAAAAAAAAACAAAAAAAAACACAACGTACCCGGCGAACGCACCCGCGCAGGCCCGCTGTGGGCACGCGTGGGTTTGCTTGAGGGGCAGGGATGGGCGGGGTGAAGCCACACCCGGTCCAACGTGGGCCCCATGTGTAGCCCAGTCCAGGGCCTATTTGCGGAGAGCCCCATTTCGGATGTTAAACTCGGGGGTGCATCAGACCAGGAGGGATCACACCAACACATTCAGTTTGTCCTCCATGTCCCGGCGAAAGAGCAAAACCTCTTTTGTGTCTTTTACTCTCCGTGCGGCCCTTGTTCCCACTCACGGCGCACGATGGGCTGTGTGTGTGTACTGCAATTTGTGCCGAATGTAAGAGCGCATCCGCTGCGACTGCTGCACATTCTGGAAACATCTAAAGTGATGTTAACCAAATATAGCGTAAAATATGCATCTCATCAGCCGAGCTGACTGGGTGTGCTGCTCACTTTTCTCTAACCACGGCTCTTATATTTAACATAACCTGACAAGACCTCCTCCCACAACATTTACTCTGTTTTGGACTCACTCTGGAAGCGCATGAAAGTTTAAAATAGAGTGATGTTGCTTATGGAGAAGGAGCAAGGAACTGCTGCGGTTTAGTTTTTCCAAGAGCATGAGATTATGCAAAAGCCGCATTTTCCTCCGCTAAGAGCTTTCATCCTTGGATTCTGACATCTACATTCAATTGAACCAAAGAGGGGAGGGAATTGTCTTTTTTTTTTCCCTTTTGCTTTGCTCACGTGACACAAATCTAGACTCAAACATTATTTCTGCAACGCGTCACGTAACACCATAAGTCTTTATTATCCTTTCTGTTCTTGTCCTCCAGCCAAGTGATTGATCCTCTCATCAGCCCGGGCTTAAGCTTTTGTCTCCGGTGACCTATCTGCTTTACATCCTCTGTACATAGCTTTTAAGGCTTGCAGGCGCGCCCATGGTTTGAATACAGATAAACTGTTCAATAACAGGATCTGCCTGTGAAGGTGCATCAAGCAGACATCTGCCAAATTAGTTTCCTCAACACACAAAAGGACGGAGCCAATTAAACTTAGCTGACACGAGGAATCTCAAGGATTTGTCACTGCTACAGTATCTCGTAAGAATATCAGACAGAGCAACCAATTTCAGGACAAAAAGCACAAAATGAAAGAACGACATGAATAACGTGTGTGCGTGCGTGCGTGCGTGCGTGAGTGTGTGTGTGTGTGTGCATGTGTGAGAGAGAGATATGACAAGGCAAAGTGAGAGACGCCGAGAGGCACCTACACCAATCTCAGAGGTAGATGGCTAATTAATCCGCCAGCAGGGGGGGAAACGTCAAAATACCGAACCACAGACCCAAGACGACACTCAGCAGGAAGAGGCGGAGGTGGGAGAAACATCAACGGAAAACGAGAGGGAACTACGGAACATATCAAGAGAAAAGAACACGGAGGAATAAGGGGTGCATGGAAAACAATGACAGGGATCACAGCATTCCGGATGGCGGAGTTTTGTTGCAAGGAGGCAGAAAAAGTTTCCCTCAGACTGCATGTAACCTGTCAAGGTTAGATGAAAGGCTCGCAGCGCGCACCACAGGTTTCATGAAGAACAATAGCATTATGTGCATACGCTGATCAGCCAGAACATCGTGACCACCTGCCTACTATTATGAAGGTCCCCGTTATACCACCAAAAAAGCCCTGGCCCATCGACTCCACTTGACCTCTGAAGGTGTGCTGTGGTACCTAGTTTCAAGATATTGGCAGCAGATCCTTGAGTTCAGGTGCGAGGTGGGGCCCCCCACATGGATCGGACTTGTTCGTCCACCACATCCCCCAGATGCTCCACTGGACTGAGATCTGGAGAATTTGGAGGCCAAGTCAACACCTCGAGCTAGTTGTCGTGCTCCTCAAACCATTCCTGAAGCGTTTTTTGCTACGCGACGTGGAGCGTTATCCTGCTGAAAGACGCCACTGCCATCTGGGGATACTCGTTCTATGAAAGGTTGTGCATGGTCTGCAACGATGCTTCGGTGGGTGCGACGCGTCAAAGTAACATCCACATGGATGGTGGGAGCCAAGCAATTTAAGCCACTGTAGCAAACAGGCCGGCCTTCGCCCCTCACGGGCCCATGACCCGGTTGCCAGTTCAATGCTTTTCCACTTCTGACAGGTCCCGAACCCCGCAGACGAGGAACGTCCCACAACAGCTGCAGCTCTGGAGATGTTCTGACCCTCGTCAAAATTGCTCAGATCTTCACAGTTGCCCATTTTCCAAACAGTTCACTCGCGGCCTCATTTATATCCCACCAGCTGACGGGTACCATGGCAATCAGATAATCAGGGTTGTTCACTTCGCCTATCAGTGATCATAATGTTATGGTTGATCTGTGTATATACAGTATAAAGGACTTAACACGTGAATTTATGCAACTTACACCATGGTTTGGGTGAATACTCTTTTTTGATTGGCCGGCAGCCTGGGAACATGCAATGCAGCTTAGGTGTAATCACTGTAAATTCATCCACGACCAACCTGTAACTATAGCAACATTAAAAAAGCACAGCTGTCAAAGTCTCATTACCAACGGAGGTAAGTTTGCACATTGATAAAACAGCGACAGAAGGAAAACACACCAACGACTGAGTTTAAGATTTCTTTCAATCTGTTTCGAGAATACAAAAAATGTGACGACTGGGATAGCAGATGAAGAAGAAACAGAGAGGGAAAAGAAAGAAAACAGGAGAAAATTGGTACAAGGGACCCAGAACGGGAGACGAAGATGTGGAAAAGCCTCATTAAGCTTGATTTTAATACTTTGCAACGAGTTGCGGCGACGGAGCCACAGCCTTCACTTACTGTCGCGTCAGGCGTTGAGAGCGTGAGGAGGATGGAGGCGCCATCACGATGGAGGCGCCATTCAAGTCGGAGTGTCATCAGAATGATTCCGTAGCTGTTATTCTCTAGAAAAAAAAAATCGCTGCCTGTTTGGGTTTTGAGAGTTAATTAGATGCAGTTGATAAAAACTTTCAATCTGTGAAAATGTCAGTCGGTCGCGCTGCTAAAGATGGAAAAACATTTCTGCGAAATGATTTGTGCGTCGCTCCTCAACGATAAAGCGATCAGTGATTGATTTAGCCGTGGAGTTAAGTGAATTTGGGTTCCTTGCAAACCTGGGAATTTTTTTTTTTTTTTTTTTAAAGGAACCAGTCATGAGAACCTTAGTTATCAAATAATGTGTAATCATTTTACAGCGGTTGGATTTATGATGTCGAAAATGCGATTTCACATATTGTGAACTATTTGGGTGGCGATAAATCCAGAGCAGGGACCCTGGAAATAGAACCAGACTTGTCAGCACTCGCCTGGTCATCTCCTGACAGACGTGGATCATTTCAGCTGTGATTTTCATCCTCATGTTCTTTGTCCTTTTTCCGTATATGCACATACGCACATGCACGCTTAGTGATGGGAGTATTTTAAATAGTCTGCCATCTCAAGCGAGTAAGTGTAAAGGCAGGTGAGAAGCAGAGAATCTATTTATTTTGAGGACAACAATGTGAGACACACTCGCAGTGGCGTGCACACACACACACACACACACACACACACCGCTGTCAGACAAATACATCAAGTCTTCCCGCTGTGGCTGGGAAAAAAAAACACCCGGGTGCATCCTTCATTGGGAGCCGACTGGTCCCCCGATAGTCTTTGTTGACTGTGTACTCTGAAGGAAAATGCTGATATATTTGACAAATATCACACTCTCCAACAGACACACACTCGCGCGCGCGCGCACAAAGATTAGCCCCACGGAGACAGGGAAGAGAAACATTAAAGCGGCGGGGGCCCTGGTGGTAGGTAATAATAGAACACACACCGCAGACATTGAGTCAAGTACACACCAACACGGTTTGTGTAACGGTGCTCGACCCGACAGAAAACATTCAGGCCTATTAATGTTAATGCAGGGCATTTATATGCAAAGAGATTTGTGCTTTGATCACAGCGGAGAAACGTTGACAAATTGCGTTTTGTAGGCAATAATGTGATAGCGTTTTTTTCTAATTACCCAAGGCCATCACTGTTGATTGGGATCCATGCGTGATGCACACACACACACACACACACACACACGAACCCATCAGCCGCTAAAGCTGCGAGCAGCCTATCGCTCCAGCCCATCCGCTGTGATAGGTTTTCACAAGCGAACACATACACACACACGCACACACACACGCGCGCGCGCAGATAGAGGCGTGCAGTCACACCTGAGGGGCTTCATCCCGCCGTTGCTATTTCTGTCCATGAATGAAATCCATCTTTCATAACCTGGATTATTCAAACAGAATCCAAAAAGTGAGCGAGTGCGGGAGAATGCCACCGGCTCTGCCTGGATATGCAAATGCGAAAAAAGCACACATGTGTACACAAGGGCACACACACACTCACACACACGCACGCACGCACGCACACACAAACACACACATGCAGAGCTGTCCGCATGACAAATGGCGCTCTGGACCCGAGGCTATTCGAAGGGGACTACAGAGAGGGAAATCCCACTCTTACCCGCCTCTACCTGCTTCTCATATACACAATATACCCTAACCTCAGAAACACACATACACACACACACTTTCTTTTTTCCTTCTCTCGTGCGTTGTACTGAGTCAACAGAACAAGTTGTGATTTTTTTAAATAACTCTTGATTACGCCCACAATATGTCGCGAAACGGTACATTTGGCTGTTCCCTTTCCATTCCACATTGCCGTCCTCACTGTAATATCTTTTCTTTTTCATCGTTTTCAGTATCAAAACCACTAAATCTTGTCGATATCAGCCACAATGTTCTGTGCGGATTTAGTATTCTGCAAACCTCATAATAGGAGGCAGCTGTGGCTCTGGTTGGAGCAGGTCGGGTGTGTGTGTGTGTGTGTGTGTGTGTGTGTGTGTGTGTGTGTGCGCTGGGGCGTGGGTTTTTGGGCTCCATCCAGACGAGCGGATTATGAAAATGGCATCCCACAGAACCATGTAGGAATTCGACCTTTTTTCCTCGTCACTTGGAATGATTTAGCACAACAGGTACTACAGCGATTATGCACCGGGCTGTAAACGCTGCCAAATGCTGCAAAATATGGTGTTGGTATCAAATATCATTTGCTCTAAGGCATGTCCACTTCCATCACCTAGGCATCACCTAATGTATTAAAAAATATGGATCCCTGCCAGCTATTCGTCCGTGCCTCTGCTCCTGTCATCCTTTTCCCGAAGAACATGAAGCAGAAACCGGCACCTGCAATTATTTCTGCCAGAACATGCCGGAACCTACAGGCGGATTCTGACTGTTGATCCGTGTTTTTGCATGAATGGATATTGCCCCGTCTATTTCTCTGTGAAAATGTGTTGAACCGAAAGAACATCGGACACAATATATCCGCGTGTCACGATAAACACCGCTCTTGGGCTCGGCTGGTGTTGCTCTGTTCAGGGGTCTCCGGCGTGACGTCCTCCCGTCGGACGAAATCAAATCAAATGTGACATACTTGACTGAGCCCCTCGGTATAAGTTTGGGCCGACGTGATCTTACATAACAAACGCAGCTCTGCTCATTACGGCGTAATGAGTCCATGACTGTTGGCAAAACAGATTCAGAGCGAGCCTTCACAACGTTAGGAGTCAGTGGAACTGTGAAGACCAAGGGCACTTCTCGGTCTTCCTTTGGTGGAAACGTAACATTATCAGGCACTTTGTCATGTTCCATCGTTCCTTACATGAGGCTACACGAGCTGCAGGGGGCCGGCGTTAAATGGAAGTCTTAAATGTCACATTATTAGACGGACTCCCACCACATTCATCACCGGCTCGCTTAAAGAGGAATGGCAATGTGTGTTAATGGCCTGGAAATGTCACTCATCCGTGGTCTCTCCGCGCGGGCATTTCCGGAGGGGCAGGGAGCGTACGGATTGGTGGAGATGTGGACCGCTGCTCTGAACGGGGACTCGTAAACACAAACATGGCATCTCGGCAAGCGCGGCGCCACTTATCTGCCTCGAGTGTCTGAGGGGACGTGGACTGGAGAAATGTCTGCTTTATATGCATGGCAGTTTGATTTGTTTTTGCGTGTGTCAGCAATCGTCTGTGTGTGTGTGTGTGTGTGTGTGTGTGTGTGTGTGTGTGCGCGCTGCTTCACAAACCGCAATTTACTGTACGCTCTCTCTGCTTGTTCTTCCGCCACCTCACACTTGAGAGGCTAATAGTGATGTTTGGACCTATTTTTTTGTTTTGTTTTGTTTTAAAAAATCACAAAGCATTTTGCGGCAGAGAAGCGAGCGAAATATTGATTAAAATGTCATAAAGCTGGAGTTCTTGCTCACGATTCATCTTTCAGGTCAGTGTACTTATAATCTCACTGTAAGTTTTCCAGTTATAAAAATACAACAATAGAAAGATACCAGTGTCATACCAACATATTCCCTCCCCAGTAAAAAAATAACAACATTCTCCGCATGCTAAAGGCAGACATGACTTATGACCCGTACATCAGCCTGGAAATATGTTTTCAACCTCTGCCTCCTCAAAACGAGTCACGATTGTCAGCCGTGATCATCACCGTCAACCAAAACCATTTCACCTGCTTTTTACATAAAATGTGCATGCGACTAAAAGTCCAGTGTGCGGGATCTAGCAGCGACCTGTCCCTTGATTCCCGCGCAGAAAATTCATTAATAGCACACGAATGCTCAAAGCTCAGTGAGGAAAGAGAAAAAAAAAAAAACATTTCGTGTGACTGTCCGATCTGAGTTGCAGGTAAATGAAGTCGACCGAAGCACCAGATTCATCGGTCGCTGCTGTATTGACCAAGAAATGGCAGTTGAGGAATAACTACAAGTAAAAGCCATTTCTAGTCGGACCTCCAGTCTAGGATCTCTACAGGTGGATGAGGAGTCTCGTTGCTGCTCAAAACCCACACCTCCAGGAGCCCGGCAGGACTTGGGGGGGGTTTGGTGTCTGAAGTTTGCATGCACTGCGTTCTGGTGCATGTAGGTACTTCCTGCGCGGGGGCAAGGGCGCAAGGAAAGTGCTGAAGTTTCCCTTCAAACAGCGAAATTTATTATTCAGTTGACAACAGAGGAAAAAGGGGAAAGTCTCAGGCTCTCATCCAGACACAAGCCGCAAAGACACATTTCTGTTCAAGTTCCCAGCGTCTGCAATAATTCATGTATGTATGCCACACAAAAAAGGCACGCCCGCACGCACCCACTGCACCTCCTTCGCCTTATGAAATATCCACAAAGGCTTACAAAAAAGTGCCCTCGAATCAAACTTAAAATAGGTCATGTTTTCCTCCTTCATCTTTTTTTGATTTCCCATGACAGCAATTTCTCAAACAAAAAGAAGGACTCCGCGCCGGCGTCGCATTGTTAGCGCGCGAGCGAGACCGCGATCAAGAGAGGAAAACAGAACAGAAAAAATATATATATATATATATCATACAGTACAAATTTTAAATTGGTCACACCCAACCTCCTCGACAGGAGGAGGGTTTTATTGATTGATGCAACAAACATCAAGCATTAGAAACTCGAGTGTGCCATTGTGAGTGGAATCTGATTGCGACAACATAAAAATCAGAGCTACGGTGCAACAATCAACGTTTAACATAAAGAAAATCGCCCCTCATGCATGCATGATGGCAGCTGTGGAGGCTTTGAGTGCGTCCCTCATTTGTTGTTGTTTTTGGGGTTTTTTGCGCCGCTTATACATATGTGACATAACGCCATCCTGCGAGACTGATCACCGAAAAACGTTTCACGCGAAGAACAAAAAGAGGAACATATGTACAAACATCAGCGTTCGCAGCTCCATGAGAGCATGCGGCTGACTCAGAGGAGAAGTGCGAGGAATCGGCGGGCCCGGAGAGAGAAGGAGGAAGGGGCACGGAGTGTCGATGGCAACAGACTTTCAGAGAACAACGCCAACTGCGACTCGCTTTCGTTTTTTTTCCGGCAGAATTCAGCCGCGAGAAGAGGAGAAGAGGTGAGCGGGAGTCGTGTTCGCGGGAGCAGAAAGGTCAGGAGTTTAGAGGCAAGAGGGATGGAGAATTAAAGCCGCGGCGTGACAATGAATCGCAAAGGTCCCTGTGGACACTTTGTAAAGACGCGGAACTCCAATCCTCAGAACCGTGAGTCACACAGCCAGCTGGCTTTACAGAAGAAGTCCTGCTTAAAAGAAAAGGAAAAAAAAGAAAGACAGGGAGAAAAAAGAAGCAGGAATAGGTGTTACGGTGGAACTGTGTCTAATTGTGAGCAAAATTTCCGTCAAGAGGACTTATTTCCACGTGCGCGCTCACTTTTGTTGCTCCTGCTTTGTTTGTTTTCCAGTTTTCATGCGGAACCTTCACGCCGCATATCCTCCTGCGTATAATCACATCCTCATGGCGGGGATATAGAGGAGTTCCGGCTAATCGTGCACTCCGCAGAAGCCTTTTTTTTTTGTTGTTGTCGTTGTTTAAGCATGCACTTCTAAAAAATTGTTAAAAATAATAAAGGGCTCTATCGGGATAACTGCATTTGTCTGGAGGAGCGTCCAACACACGGTCAATAAACATGATAACATTAATATTCTCATCATTCTTCTTCCAATTAACCATTCTGCCCTGATTGATATTCTGTCTTCATCCTCTATAGGATTTTGATTCTGAAAGATTACACCGAACAAAGGACGCATCAACATAATGGATTACATGCAAACAGCGCTGCACTCCTCACTCTCTCTCTCTCTCTGTCTCTCTTTTCCTCACACACACGCACAATGACATCATGTATTCCCTGGGTACTACACATAACCCTATACTTGCGAGGACCCTTTCGTGACTACACATAAAAATGGACCACTTTTTTTTTTTGTCAAAATGCGCAAAACCTCAGGTCTAGCCGATGACCTCAGACCAAGCTCACGGTCCACATTTTTCAGATTCGATCAGGTCGCCGGCATTTTCCAACATTGTGTGTAATGTTCAAGTGGATTTGAGAGAGAGAGAACTGAGCGTGATCGCCAAGGTTAATCCACAGACCTGCGTGAAAGAGCATGCGGAGAGCACAGAGGGTAGCTTTTTAATTTAGTTTGGTCCTCCCAAGGACAGACAAAGAAGTATACATGCACACACACACACACACACCCTCTCTTTCTGTCTCACACTCCATCTAACTGTTTTTGTCTCATCAGTGGATAATTGAAAGCTGAACATCAATACAGCAAATGATGTCAATTCAATTTGTCCTGCCTGCTCCAGTCAACATCTCCGGGTTATTATTGCCATTCTGCTGTCTTTCACAGCTTTACTCTCACTTTGTAATTTCTCCTTCTGTTTGTCCTGTCGCTGGCTGTGTGTGCATGTGCGTGTGTGTGTGTGAGGCAGTGTGTTGATGAGCTGCCAGAGCAGCAATCAGGAAGGCTCCCGAGGAAGGGGAAAGGGAGTAGAAATGAGAAATTTAAAAAAAAAAGTGTGAGCAAAGTCATGATGCACAGGTTGGAGGTTTGAAAAAGAAAAGAGAGAGAAAGAGAGGGAGAGAGAGAGCGAGCGAAAGACGGCGATGGAGAGAGACAGAGTGTGAGAGAGAGAGAGAGACAGAGAGAGAGAGAGAGAGAGAGAGAGAGAGAGGACAGGAAAAGCTGGGTGAGGGATGAGAGGGTGAATGGTTGAGGAAAACAGGAGGGAGGGAGATTGTGCTGATATTTGTTGTTTGGCTAATAAGCTTAGTGGCAGAGATGAGCGCTAAATGTCAGCCCTGATACATGTCTACAGCTCTGCTTATGTCAGCGAGACACATTTATAGATACATGCACACAGACACTCGCATGCTAACACATAAACATAAGTATCACCGTGTGTGTGTGTGTGTGTGTGTGTGTGTGTGTGTGTGTGTGTGTGTGTGTGTGTGTGTGTGTGTGTGTGTGTGTGTGTGTGTGTGTGTGTGTATGTGTGTGTGTCTTAAACCTGTTAGAGGAAATGC